>VMDR010004139.1:0-63398 GCA_007922815.1 Macrotus californicus
ATGTCCTTTGAAGGTAATTTCCTCTGGTCAGCCATTAGGGTCCCAGCAGTGAGAACCTTGGGGTGCAACAGGACCAGCTGAGGCAGGCTCAGAAGAAATTACCTAGAGCAGAGGTGGCCAGCCAACTCATTCAATATTTTAAGCTTTGAGGGCCTCATGTCCTCTTTTGCAAGAACACAATCCTGCTGTTGTAGAACGGAAGCATTTATGGATAACATGCAAATGAATGAACGTGCTGTGTTCCAATAAAGCTATTATGGAAACTCAGATTTAAATTTCATCAAACTTTCATATGTCATAAAATATTTTTCTTCAATGGATTTTTCCCCAAGCATTTAAGAATGTAAAAATCATTCTTAGCCCGTGGACTATATAAAAAGTGTCGGTGGGCCGGACGTGGCCCGTGGGCTGTAGTTTGCTGATCTCTGCTCTAGAGAATTAAAAGGCTGTTTATTATTCTTGCTGGGGGATTCTATGAAACGGAGGGGAATGAAGTAGGAAAGGATCATTGAACACTGATGGCTAGCAGGCATTATTCTTTTTTCTAAAACTTTATTTATTTATAGAGAGAGGGAAAGGGAAAGAGAAAGGGAGAGAAACATCGATCAGTTGCTTCTCGCATGCCCCTACCAGGGACCTGACCTGCCACCCAGGCACGTGCCCTGACTGGGAATTGAACTGGCGACCTTTCACTTTGTGGGATGAGGCCCAGCCCACTGAGCCACACCAGTCAGGGTGCAAGCATTATTTTAAGCACTGTATGCACATTGACTCATTTAATCCCTACAATTCTAGAAGGTAGGTAGTGCTATCCCATTTTACAGATGGGGAATCTAAGACACAGAGAAGTGAAATAGCCTGTCAGTTATCACACAGCTAAAGTCAGAGCCTTGACACAATAATGCACCAAGTTGGTCCAGCACGCTCACTCCATCTGATACATTATGGCTTTTCTGGGTAAAACATCTCACTTCCTGTGGTGAAGACATACTTTCACAGGCATCCACATGGAGGATTTTTGTCATGCCAGCTCCATTAAGCATGTGAGCAAAAAGTTACAGCATGTTTCAAGTAATGTTTCCATTTGAAGGCAAGGGGACAGATGGCACTGTCTTATTTAGTAAGGAAGTCACTGTCATCAAAGGTGTTTGAGCAGAGGTGGGATGACTTCTGCCTTCTTGCAATTTCTTAGAAAGATTTTGGTTATTTTCTGTAAAATAAAAGTATAAAGGAGAGGACAGTCTGAACCCCTCTCCACCGCCCACCCAGGCACAACCTCATTACACTCATGGGGTCTGGGACTCTGAAAGGCCAGACCTGGCGGCAGGAGGTTGTATTTCAGGCTGCTTTGGCCTGTTGCTATGAGAACTGAGTGAATCTGCTGCAACCGCACCCCATCTCTCTCTCACACACACGCACACACACACACACACCCACCCCATTCTTCCCTTTTCTGTCTTCTAACCTTTCTTCCTAGCTGAAAAATATTTGCAAGCAGTATTAGGGAAGAATTATTTGATTTAATTATTATATCAAATGTATAGTCACCTAAGAGTACTGATGTAGAAAGATAGATCTCCAGGATAAATGACTTTTTAAAAAGGCAAGTATAGCACAGGATGTATTGTGCTCCCACTTGCGTGGAAAAAGTGTTGGTGGGAGATAGGTATGATCACGGACTTCGCTGAAAGGGCGAATAGAGAAAATATGAGATAGTGTGGTCTCCTGAAGAACGAGGCAGGGATCTGGGGCAGGAGCTTACAGTTTCCTTGTGTAACTCTGAAAGCTTATTTGAATTTTTACATTTTAATTCTTACCCAAAATATCCATATATGTGTATTCTTCAATTTTACACCTTTCTTCCTCATGTCACAATAGCTACCCAAGCCTGACACGCTTTCTTTCCTTGAATCTCCTCTGACTGTATCAATAACCGCACACATTTTACAAAAAAAAACTTCCTCTGGGTCTTGCCTTATATGTCTAATAATGATAGAGGGAGAGTATGTAAATCAGTGTTGCTATTGACCAGTGGATTGAATGGTGCGGTCCCACAAAATACATGTTTATGACCTCCTTTTCCCTGGAACCTGTGAATATTACCTTATGTGGTAGAAGATGCAATCAAGTATCTTGAGAAGAGGAGCTGATCCTCCTGGGCCCTAAATTCAGTCAGATGTATCATCACAAGAGGGAGGAAAAGGGAGTTCTGAGAGAGAAGAGGGGAAAGCAACGTGACCGTGGAGGCAGAAGTTGGGGTGATGTGCGCACCAAAGAACGCCTGCAGCCCCCAGAAGCTGGAAGAGGCGAGGAACGGAGTCTCCCCTGGAGCCTTTGGAAGGAGCGCAGTCCTGCGGACACCTGGATTTCAGACTTCTGGCCCCCAGAACCGGGAGAAAATCCATTTCTCTTGTTTAAAGCCACTCGGCTTCTGGTAACTTCTTACAGCAGCCCTGGGAAATTAATACAGGGAAAAAAAGGTGCAGCTAATAGCTAAGGTTAGGTTTGTGGATTGTATAAATGCTCATTGTTGTTCTGGCCTAAATGATACCATAAGTTGACTGTACAGAGGCACTTAATTCTGCAGTAGACACTTAGTTGTTACTATAGAAACTATGAAGTCATAAGGCTCTTGGCAGTGAAAATGTCAGGGGCTGGATAAGCACCTGGGGGATGCTTTTAAAGCAGTTCTTGCACTGGACGGAGATTGGCCTAGATGATCTCATATCCCTTTCGATTTAAGAATATACTCCCAGAGAAAAATTTGCTTCCAAATATTGAGGCTTAACACTTTAAGGATATTAGACTAGCCAAACATTTAGAAAACACATTCACTTGGAAAAGGTGTTTGAAGGTATAAGGTACTCAGGACTTACCTTCTATAAACTTTCCAGACCAGGAATCCTGAAGGAATACCAGGAGATTTTCCACTACTGAAAATTCACTAGTGGAAAAATAAGTAGAATAAGGTAACTCATGTGTTTTCCAAAAATTGCCAATTAGGACTTATGCCAACATTTCTAAAAGTGTTTGCATGTTGTTGCCAGTATAAACAGAGCTTTGATCTCTCCCTTTGTTCGGCCCTATTGTAGAGATTACACTTTTCCTCAGATTGTTAAATTGCCAGAATATTAACAGCTCAGTGTTGAGATTATAAGGGAGGTAAATTATTCTTTTCACTATCATTATACTCTTTTTTAAATGGACACACCTTTTAGAAACTTTGTTTCCCATCAACCTTATTTACATTCCGTTTAAGAGTTTGTGGAAGAACAGCTCGAGGCCACTCAGTGATTGTTCCTGCCCATTCGGTGGCCCGAGCACTGCGGACTGCAGACCAGTCTTCAGTGGCAGGCTGAGCGCGCCCGTGTTCAGTAGCAAACTGCCGAGTAGACACGGAGGGCGCCTGCGCCTTCAGACCAGTCTGCGACCTCAGGCTGAGCAGCAGTGAACTCGGGAGCCAGAGCAGTCCATCCACCCTGAAATTCCTCCTTGGTCACAGCCTTTTCAGCAGCGGCCTGCTCTTCCTTCTCAATTTCTCCAGGATCTCTGGAGAAAGTAGAAAGCAGACATGGGTGTTCACAGGAGATGGTGCCACGCATGTGCAGTACTTCCCAGGCCAGCATCCACCACATCCGACCCACTGAGCAAGCCCCATATTGAGGCAAGGAATGCTAATGTCCACACAGCGCAGAGTGTGTGTCACACAGAGCAATGGTAGGCAGGTTAGCTTAAGAGGCCACAGTGAGAGGCTGGTGGTCAGCCCTGGGACCAGTAACCACCACAAATAAGTCTTGGCCCCCAGAAGGCTGCCTGGATCTGGTTAGTGGAGGTTCCAGGAGTGAAGTGATCAGCAAGGGGAGTGGCTCCAGTGGCCGCAGCCAACTTCAGCACAGCTCGCCGGGCAGTGTTCCTGGACGATAGGACGCTGACACTGGCGGGCTTTTCAATGGCAACAATGGCACAAGCTGCCAGCAGAAGCTTCTCCCCGGTTCTCTTCAGACTTATGATGTAAGTGCCATCACTTTTCCTGTTGTAGGTGTCCTGTTACATTTGGAAGTCAAGGTTAGTGCCACCCAAGTGGGTTCCTGCTGCAAGGAATGTGAGGACATCTGTCTTCTTCATTTGCAGGCCAAAAAGGACTCTGGATATTGTGAAAGTTTCTCTTAAGTTACGTGGGAACCTGGAATAACGTTGTGTGGGCCCCTCTCTGGGTAGTGTGGAAAGGCACTAATATTTCTTTTTTGTTGAGAAAGCAAGGGGAAGCCCAGAGGAAGACAATGGTTATAATATATAGACAATAAAATCATGCTGTAGCTGTATTTACTCTAAAAGTTTTGATGTCTCTCGTGTTGAAAAGCATCATATAAAACATGTATTTAAATATGTATTAGTATTAAACACATGTAAGACAGTACTAGCTGCTATAGAGCCTGCTGGGTGTTTTATAAATGTTTATAGCTAAGTTCTGTATTTTGTAAAATGTTATTTTATTACCAAAAACATTCTCATCATACTAATAAAAAAAAATCTGGCCTGGAATTATAGGCAGAGCAGATGTTAATTGGCCATGTCCAGTATTTCTGAAATAATGGCTGGATTTTCTTAGCTTCTGAAAATCACCCTAAACACGCACTTAACACCGAAATTCCCAGAGCTCCAAGAGCCTGGATGTTAAGGTGGTTACTTAGCTCATTAATTATAGCACTGATGAGATCAAGGTCATGAATTTGATTATTGTATGAACCAGCGTCATTTTGGTTCCAGAACCTCAGCTACATTCTTTTTTTTTTTAAAGATTTTATTTATTTATTTTTAGACAGAGGGGAAGGGAGGGAGAAAGAGAGGGAGAGAAACATCAATGTGTGGTTGTCTCTCACTTGGCCCCCACTGGGGACCTGGCCCACAACCCGGGCATGTGCCCTGACTGGGAATCGAACTGGCGACTCTCTGGTTTGCAGCCCGCGCTCAATCCACTGACTGAGCTACACCAGCCAGGCCCTCAGCTACATTCTTAATCTCAGCTAGTTTTATTGTAAATATGGGTCATCTCAAGAACTAGAGGAAAGAATTAAAACTCTCCACAGCTACTTGGGGGAGAAGCAGAAACTATCAGAACACTTGTCTATCAGATTATCTTTATGTAACAGTGATTACTGTCGGATGGAAGAGCTGGGGGAGCTGTGGACGAGGGAAGTCAGGAAAGCCAAAACCGAAAATATCAGTACAAAGCACTGACCTGGGTGGTTTCAAAGGCTCACTGAAAATCGGTCAAAATTCTCAAGAATCTCTAAGAAAGTCCCACTACCAATCACAAGAGCTCCCTGGGAGGCTGCAGTGACTCAGTGTCAATGGCAGTCTGGTTGCAGCTGGTTTCCTGGAGGTAGAGTGCGCTTCTCTGGCCCAGCGGCTGGCTCGTCCATGTGAATCGCTTTAGGCCAATGGAATAATGAGCAATTTGGCTTATGCCACATCCAAGCAGGAGTTTTAAATGTGCTTGCCTAGTATGGTTTGGTCTCTTGTTCCTGCGCTTTACTGTGAGAACAGCATGCCGCAGGGAGGGGCTGTTCCATCTGCCCGGTACCAGAAGGTGCGTGAGCAGACCTGGTCTAGCGGAGCTCAAGCGGAGCTGAGCAGAGCTGCCGCTGATTCCTGGACCCATGAACCAGAAATAAAAGTTTGTCATAAGTCTCTAAGATTTTCCAGTGACTGCTCCCAGGGAATACTAATACACAATTCTATATATCCATCCTCTGGAATTATATTCGTCCTTTCTATACCTAATATGTCTCTAAGATTCTCTTGTGTTGAAGAATTTAAAGACCAAGTTTCTAACTCCAGTTCAATTTTCTTTTATTAAAGTGCTTCAGTAAATACACAGTGTTATCGACAATCAACACAAACTTTCCTAAAATACAAGTAAAAATCCTCTACTTAATGAATCACTCAAACAATATTCTTCTATGAAGTAATGGCAATTGCCATCGGAAGGTGACCAATCTGAATTTATTCCTAACCACATTCCTGGGTTCTCAGATTGGGATGTTCAAGCTGGTTACCTTAACATTCGGGGCTGGCCGTCAATACCTGGATACTGGTTCCCACAAATCAGTGGAAATGATGTGATATGAAACTAACCACTTAACCTTGGTGCTGCAGTTTCTCCATCTGCCTTGAGAATTAGTCTTCCCTTAGAGAAGATTTGTAAGAAAGTATGAAATGTTAAGGTTTATCATACTTCTATGCCTCAGAAAGCATTCACGTGCATATTTTGAAAAGGTCAACTTATTTGTTCCTGACACAAATTAAATACTGTGTGGCTTTAAAAGAAATAGATTAATGATTGCTCTTTCATTGAACATTATTTTTACTTAAATCACATCAAAATTATAGATTAATAGCATTCATATATGATATACCCAGTAAATTATATTGATAAAATTTATGATTTTAAGAAATTTCTTCTATTACATATTTATGTGACCTTTCCATAAAAACAGAAGCCCTGCTACTCTCAATGCACACAGAGGCAGAACCCAAGCTTTAATTAGAGTTATGATATAGTTCCTTGGGATACAGCTTGTAAGTTAATCATGCCTTCCAAACGATACCGTGGCTGACAAAGAAGAGAGTATAAATAAACCAATTTTGATGAGACCTCCTGGCATAATTAAAGTGGCTTGGTGCAGTCAGAAAAACGATTCAGTAGTGTCTGTGTTGGGGGCGGGATGACTTAAAGTAAAAAAGCTTGAAAATATAGGTGACAATTGTGGGGACCGAAGAGAAATAAAGTCACCCTGACTGAATCAGAAACTTCTCTAATGGGAAGTGTGTGATTCTGCTATAGGAGAAGTTTGAAGAGGCTGGTACATCAACGCTTATATTTTCAAAGAAATGTGCAGTACTTTTGGGTGGGAACAGTACTGCTGAAGCTCCACGTACCACTCTGAAACCGCAAATAGAAAAAAAGGAAATGTAACCATTAATCAACATAGGAGAAGAAAAATGGTAAGCTGTCTTGCTGTTCAATAATCGATCATGAACACAAATGGACACACCACATCAATAAATAAAACTGCCTGTAGTTAACTGGTCATTTAAAAAACAAATTGGATGAAAATAATGATTTTCTACAGCACATTCAGACGTTTTAAGACCAAGGTAGTTCCAGAGAAAACATGGACCATCCCTAGAGGAGGCCCGACAACTTCACGCTGGTTGTGGCAGGACACTCCGTGCCCTACACAGAGTGCACAAGGAAGCATTTTCACACTGCACATACACCTCCTAGGGAATAGAGGAAGAACACTTCAATACCATACACCTTTCTCTAACATGCAGTATTTAGGTAATAGTAAATCATCACCTTTCACAAGGAAAGTGCAGGTGCTCCGAAATCATCTTAGCGCTAATGATTTTAGAAAAAGGTGTCAACAATTTAAATTGTAAATACAGACTTAATTTTCAAGTTGGTTTTGCCAAATCTCTGGTAAGTCCTAGGAACCCAGGGGAGCAAGAAGAAAATATCCTCTCTCTTCTGTGACATGCACCTCCCGTCACCATGATGAGTGGCACAGGCCTAATGCCACCAAAAACTTACTCTCACTGTTGGGGCCAGCAAAGGCTAGGCTAGTTCCAGGTAAAACTAAAGCAAGGGGCAGTCCCTCAAAAGTGCCTGTCAAAGACCAGCAAGAGATTCCCAAGGCCACCTGGCACCCACATGACCCAGGATAAGGTCATCATTTTTTTTGTGACTCAGGATCCTAGCCTTGCACTACCTCCAGGTACAGTAGCCCCCAGAATGCCCTGAACTACATTGGATGTCCTTGGACTGGGCCAGCTCTCCCCTGGACAAGCACTTCTAGAGCTGGAAACAGAGGCTGAAAGAGCAGGGTGGGCAGAGCACCATTTATTGGAGCCAATCCCCGTCCAGCAGATGCTTTGTTGACCAGAGCTCAGTGATTCTGGAGCAGCTCTTCCCAACAGATGGGCTGTGAAAACACCTCTCTTTCCAGCCAGATCTCATATGAATAGTGGAAATCCTCGGGCAGGTCCAGCCTCTGCCCCAGCACACTCTGCAAGCAGTTATCCACAGGCGAAAATTCGGAGTCCTGGGGCCTGTCGTATCGGCGGCTATTAAAGGCCTCAATGTTGGCTCTCAAGGTGCATTCCTCTGCTTGGAAGTCCCACGGCCTAGCATCGATGTCTGTGATGGGAAGAGAGAAAGAAACACGTAGCACACAACTCAGGACACTGCTCTCCTTACCACAGAGCACGGTCTACAGGATACCAACAATGGAGCTGCTCGGAATTTCCTTCTCTGTAAAAAGTAAATAGCATTCTGCTACTCAGGTTTAAAAAATACACACCGGCCCACGTACATACGCTTACATATACAGACGGTCCTTAGAAGGGTAGTCCAGGAACTGGTAAGAGTGATTACCCCTGAGAAGGAGGTGAGGTCCCCGAGGGAGGCAGACTTCTTTTACTGTATTTCCTTGTCATTATTGCACGCTCTTCCTAGTTACAAAAATGTGTGGTAAGTCTTCCCTTAACATCATCAAAGGTTCTGTGACTTTAGGTGACACAATTTGACCACAGGTTAATTGATCTAAATGAGAGTTAAGTTCCAAAGACGTCTCATCAACACTGTAATGAAATGATGTTGAACAAAATGATGTTATCTGAGGACCTGCTGATTATATTTTCAAAATGGCAACTTAGTTCCCTCTCTTGAGCTCTTCTCGGGGATGGGAGTTTCCCATTTGAGCGGAATCACCAGCTCCAAGGAATGTGAAGAGACAGGAAGGGGTACAGCCAGGGGCATCAGAATGAACCCATTAGTAAAGATTTTTCCTGATTTCCTAGGACCTCCCCCAGCACATGATAAATCTGTGCCAGTTTATATTAATATCATGAGATTAAGGCTTCCACGGAGGTTAAAACAGAAAACAGATCATCTACGTTGTTTCTCTTTATTCACTTAGACTCTTGTTTCAGGGTGAGAGATCCGTACTTCTCAGATCTCTCATCCCCGCTCAATGGTTTGCCCTAAGGAAGTGAGGTTAGGGTGTCGGCTCATGATGGCAGCAACAATGGAAGTGCCGTTTGCAGGGTAAAACATTTTCACGTTTTAAAACTCTCTAAGAATTCAAATAGTTAACACTGTGCTTTCTGTCTTATAGTAGAGAGAGAGGAAGGGAGAGAGAGGGAGAAAGAGAGAGAGAGACATCAGTGGGTTGCCTCCCGAACACGTCCCGACCAGGGATCAAGCTGCAGCCTCGACGTGTGTTCTAACTGGGGATCGAACCTGCAACCTTTTGCTAATATGGAATGACGCTAGAACCAACTGCGCCACCTGGCCAGGGCCAATTTGCTTTTATTTTAATAAAATATATATTTATAGAGAGAGAAAAAATCTGGAGGAGTATACAATAGGACGCTGACAGTAGCAACCTTTGGGTTATACAAATATGAAGTAAAAATGCTAATATCAAAAAATGTTTGCTCACTTGCATCTTCTAATGGCTTTGTAATAATATAAAGTTATTTTAATTTTGAAAATCTCTTGGAGAAACCTGTCATTTACAGGAATGTCTTGGAAAGGAGATAATTACCCCTCAATTTACTTGTTTACTAAAATGTGTTTTCATAGGGCAGGGGTCCATGCTGGATTGGGGCAGCGCCTTAAAGTTTGTTGTATCGGCACCTAATTTATAATCACATATTTTCTCATCCAAAGTATGTAAGAATTCATACCACGAGAGCAGAGACAGCTGTTTGTTAGTTCCGGGGGAGTCAGGGGCCCGGGAGCACTCACCGTTCCCGTAAGCCCAGTCATCGTTCATGCGGTGGCGCACCTTCTGGTAAATGGCCGACATGGTTTTCATGTTGCTTTTCCTCCACTGGCGCCCCAGGTACTTGGTCTGTATTTTTAGCAGCTTCAGGACGTACAGTTGCAGCATGGCCTGCTTGACCTTTAGGGCCCGCTTTAAGATTGGAGCAGACTTAAACACCACTAGCATCTGCCCATTTAAAGAGGGGAGACAGTGAAGAAAGACGGATAAAAATCTAAAGTTACTTGGAATTTCCAACTCATAGACAGATTAAGCTAAACCTGGCTGGCCTCAGATTACTCTGGGGAGCTTTTAGAAAAATCTATGGTCCAGGCTCTGCTTAGATGTAGTCTTCAAGAACACAGAGGAACTACTCTATTTATATTTCACAATTGGGAGTTTTTAATATTCATAGTACATGATATAAAGTGCAAAAAATTTTGTCAACCACATATCTCATTTCCACTGTTAGCAGTTTCTTTCTTCTCTTTTTAAAGATTTTATATATTTATTTTTAGAATGGAGAAGGAAAGAAGAAAGAGAGGGAGAGAAACATCAATGTGTGATTGCCTCTCACGCCCCCAGCTGGGAACCTGGCCCACAACCTGCGGCACATGCCCTGACTGGGAATCGAACTGGCAACTCTTTGGCTCATAGGCTGGCATTCAATCCACTGAGCTACACCAGCCAGGGCCACTGTTAGTGGTTTCTTATCTGTCTTCCGAGGATAATTCCAAGTATGCATTTATTACTTTTATTAGCAAAAATTATAGCCAACTACATATCCTGTGATACTGTTCCATACCTTGCTTTTTAAAAACAATATATCTCACCCTGGCCAGGGAGCTCAGATAGTCAGAGCACTGTTCAAATACCCTGAGGTTGTGGGTTCGATCTCTGGTCAGGGCACATACAAGAATGAATCTATGAATGCATAAATAAGTATAACAACATATTGATATGTGTGTGTTTTCTCCCTTCCTCTCCCTCTAAAGTCAGTAAATAAATTTTAAAAAGAGTAAAAAAAATATATATATATACCTTGAAAATTATTTCATATTGGTATAGAACTGCCTCATTCATTTTAATTGTACAATATTCTAAGGATGTACCAGAAGTTATTTAACCAATTGGTACCATATTAATGAGCATTTAGGTTGTTTCCAATCTTTCATTACAAATTGAAATGAATAATCTTAGACCTGCATCATTTGGGATTTGTGACTATACCCCAAATAACAATGCTAACTTCCCTACCAGAGCTGCACTGAGGGAGAGTCCATATTCAGATCTCCGAAAAGAAATGTAAATAATTATCTCATATAGAATAAGTGTCCAGAATTAGGAAGGGTTCATTATTATGTAGCGTTCAGTGTCTATCTACAGAGCCTGCAAAGCAGGAGGTCCATAAATATTAACTGAAGATTTAAAAAATTCAGTCAGATGGACACCTCCGTGATCTGAATCCCCACTCACCATGGTTCTGGAATGCTTCCATTTGGTCAGTTTATTCAGCAGCCTCAGAAGGTTGATGCAGGAAAAGAGGTTCCTCCAACAGAACTGGTTATTGTTTCCAGCTTCCTGTAAGAAGGCATGCCCATCATTATGCCAACACTTACAGGGCTTTTATTTCCACAGATGCCCGGAAGTCACTGTTGGTCAGCTGAGATGAGGCCTTCCATATGAAATGCTACCTCCTAACCATCCTGCTTTTCACACACTGAGGCCTTAGACATGCAATATCTTTAATCTGAAAACACAGAGCTGCCAAACCTGGAAGACTCTGGACGTAGAACAAGAACTGGTTAGAAAGTTGAAACAAGAACATAGGAACTTCATTCAAGCAAGCTTTCTTGTGTAGCTTTCTAATTTAGGATCAGAGCAGAGATGATAGAATTCTACCCCCATATAGTTTGCACTTATATAAGCTATGTTTGTGACTGCTAGGAGTTATTCTGGTAGATTTCAAACTGTCGGATAGATCTGATATTCATTATGGCTGGATTTTTAAAATCACCCCCCACTCTCCTTTATCAAACCATATTGCAATACATTGCTAATTCTCCAGCATGGAAGAAAAAAATGGCAGATGGTTAATTCTAACCAGGTGTCTCTCTTGTATGTTTCTTGATATCTGGTGAGCACCCAACCAGATATAACAGATGGATGTCAGATTAGAAACAGGTATCTACTCACAGAAACATCATTCAGGGACAAAAATAAAGAGTCCTTATGGATTTGGGGGCCTGTAAACATACACTGGTGATGAAAGCTATATAAATCAATGAGTATGCACGGTGGCCAAACTAACATCTTGGAAATTCCTCATGTCCGTAAAGTGATAGGAGAACACAGGAGTGGGAGATGTACAGATGTGAGCTGCTGTCTGATGGATGGAGAATTATCCCTCCTTTCTCAAATTAATTTGAAGCAAGACAGGCATACATGTAATGTGGACTGAACATCCAAGATTTCTGAGAGTCTTGGGCTCACCCAAGATATAAATAAGACTAAGGGTTAAAAAGTTTTAACTTTTTAGAAATATTTAGAAAAAATATTCTCCTTCCTGTAGTAAATGTTTAATATTGTGTTTAGAATGAGTCCCAAGAGAACCGTCCGTCTCCTTTTAAGGTAAACTTCCACGGGAGCCTCCACTCCAGTCCATCAGCTAGTCTGGCTTGCTCAAAACAGACCAGGTTCTATCGATGTTACATCTTGTGTGGCTAACAAAGGAGACAGATTTTTAAATGTTTATTTTTTAAAAAGAAGCAGAGGAAACAAAAAACATATGGGAGACGTAAATGCACTGCATTTGCATTGCACCTTGATGCCTGATATGGCGGCAGCATTAAAAGCCTTGCGTTCCTTAGCCCCCAAAGAATAATACCGGAGTAGAGGTACAGCCTTACAGAAGCAGCACTGGGACAGGCTCCAGGGCACCTGGACTATGGTTTTGCCCTGGCAGATTAGTTACCTGTTTCCTGCCAGAGGTTGAACCAGATCCTTTTAGTTCTGACCATTCAATAACTTTTGTGATTTACTTCAACTTTCTCCAGCTGGTTTAAAAGTGAAGTCTTGAGTGAAAGTAAACTCATTGTGGCTGGCTTTTCTTTAAAGCTCAGTCTTCAGAGTTCCAGGGAGGATGCCCCAGCTCCCTTCGGAAGAGAGTGCCACCTGCCCAGGGCCCTGTTCTCCGTTCTTTCTATAATGCCTCCTGATATCTGTCACTAACCCCACTTCTTGCCTCACCAGATACTGCCCAGAGTGGGCCCGGCTCAAGCCTTCTGCCTTGCTCCAACCCAACAGATAATCATTTTCCCAGCAGGCCTTCAGCTCCATGGGTGCCATTTCAGATTTGCCAGACTTGAATGTTTTTTCTTTTTGTTTATGTTCACTTAAGAAGGGTCACCTTCTTCCTCTCTCTCTCTCTCTCTCTCTCTCTCTCTCTCTCTCTCTCTCCCAGGACTCAGCATATTAAGTAAGATGGAAACTTCTGTGGGGAGATATATTTTGCGAACATCAGCACTTGGCCACATTTCCTTGTTCCTGGTACTTTACACCATCCAAAGACCTTTACTCATTTCCAGCCAGCAAAAGTTAAAAAAAATTGGTCCATTTTCCACTCTCACAAAAAAATATTAGTTTGTATATGCCTTGGATCTAAAGATTTAGTTCAGGGACCAAAACCTAGCCTTTCAGAGCATCTCTTAAGGATGAGTAATTCCACTTCTAGGAATCTACCTTAAGGAAATAATCAGAGATGAGATCAAAGGTTCATGGACAAGGGTGTTCATTTTAAAGTTATACAGAGAAAACTGAAAAAAAAAGCCCAACAATAATAGAAAACAATTTTTTTATCCTTACCCAAGGACATGCTTATTGATTGCAGAGAGAGAGGGAGAGAGAGAGGGAGAGAGACATCGATGTGACAGAGAGACATTGATCAGCTGCCTCTCGCATGCGCCCTGAGCAGGACCAAACCCGCAACCTAGACATGTGCCCTGACTGGGGATGGAACCTGCAACCTCTTGGTTTATGGGACGACACTCCAACTGAACCACACCGGCCATGGCAAAAATCATCATTTTAAGATATTTCTGTATTTTTGCCGTGTATAATGCGTGCCCACATCTTTGTGTGCATTATACATGGGATTATTATACCCATGGTATGGAATCATTATACCCATGTATAATGTACATCCTTATTTTTCCCTCAAAAATTTGGGCAAAAAGTGTATATCATACACAGCAAAATGCGGTTAAGTAGGGGAACATTATGTGTGGCTATTAAAAATTACGTTGTTGCCCTGGCTGATGTGGCTCAGTGCACTGAGCACTGGGGCTGCGAAACAAAAGGTCACCAGTTCAATTCCTAGTGAGGGCACATGCCTGAGTTGTGGGCCAGGTCTCCATTAGCGGGTGTGTGAAAGGCAACCACACATTAATGTTTCTCTCCCTCTCTTTCTCCCTCCCTTCCCCTCTCTCTAAAAATAAATAAAATCTTTAAAAAAAATGATGTTCTCAAAAATATTTAATAAAATTATCTTGTGAATATTTAAATTGTACTATGTAAAATTAAAACAAAGTCCTTACTTTCTGAAATAATATGTATATGAATATGTACAAGTAAATATATATCATACATGGTCATTGCAGCAAAATATTAACAGTGGTACCCTCACTGGTGTGGCTCAGTGGGTGGGGTGATGTCCCACTGACTGAAATGTCACTGGTTCGATTCCAGTTGGGGCACAATTAGGGTATTTTAATTTTCTTCCCCATATTTTTCTGTTTTTCTCCAATTCTCTGTAATAGTATATATCGACTTTATAATCAGACAAAAACAAAAACTTCAAATGTTATTTAAAAGAAACCCTGTACACTTAAAGAAGCCAGTACACTTTCTGTTTACAATTCATTCACTGAGCCTAGAAAAGTAATAAATCTTACTCGTATAAATATCAGTCTTTTCTGAGTACAGAAGCCACCAGCTTAAAGCCACTACATGGAGCACCCGGGTGGAGTAAGCTTGCTAGTTACATGAGCCCGTATTTGGACTCGGTAAAGTACTTAAACTGGAAGTTCGTACACAGGAGGACAATACAAATCTGTGTTGACCAAGTGAAACCACCAGATGCCACTGTTGCTTCATGGAAAGGAAAGGGCATACCTAACAGGAATGTTTTTTATTAGGAATAGATAATTCTCTCACTCACTCTTGCATAATAATACAGAGTTCTCAGAAGCATTACACTTATTTCAATAATTTCATGCTTCTATCCCAAAAGGCCAATCAGAAGAGATATAGATTCTGGTCCTAAGCTGACTTTATGTTCTGAATTTCAGTGTCATCTGTGTACCACTGTTTCTCATTCCAGCTCTGAGTGGCTGTCCACCCAGGCTCTGCTCCATTCAACTGTGAAATTCTGTCAGTTACTTAGCTTTTATACCCATGAAACAGTAACACCAACCTCAGAGTTGTTTTGAAGACTGAATAACATCATGAACGTACACAGGGTTAGACAACTTACTACCTCTCTCTGCAGGGGCAAGGAGCTCCCCTTGGCTGCTGAGCTACGTAAGACAGGACATCTCTGCCCAGGTGCTGAGAGGGTGCTAGACTTAGCGCCTCAGGACAGAGCCCTCTGATTCAGGGTCTGTCATCTATGAAGTGCGGGCCACGACAAGTTATTCCATCCAGGGGGCATTTCTCAGCTTTGAAATAGGGGTTTGGGCCAAATGGCTCTCGTGTCCCCTCCAGCCAGAAACCCTCTGGCTCTATAAAACCTGTACCACAGCAGGGATCGTTCTATTTTTCACATCATAGAATTTTTTGATGCAACATTTTGCAGGTATTAAAGTTGGAGGACAAAGGGCTGTGGCACACACAAATGCCATCATCTGATCACTCAGCATTTATTGATCTCCTTCCATATACCAGACGTGGTGCTAGACTTTGTTGATATAAAAACAAAGACAAGCACTGGCTGGTGTGGCTCAGTTGGCCGAAGCGTCATCCCGTAAACTGAAAGGTCACGGATTCGATTCCTAGTTAGAACACATGCCGAGGTGGTGGGCTCGGTCCCCAGCTGGGGTATATACGAGAGGCAACTGCTCGATCTCTCTCTCTCACATCCATGTTTCTCTCCCTCTCTCCCTCCCTGCCCCTCTCTCTGGAATCAATAAGCATGTCCTAGGGTAAGGACTGAAAAAAAAAAAGGATGATACTATCTCTTACTTCAAGGAGTTTTCAGTCAAATGGAGAAACAGATGCAGATTGCAGTGCAGCAGGGTGAGGGTACAGACCCAGGTGTATCTGAGGAGCTACGGCAATGGCAATAGTGTGGGGGCAAACACTTGATCTTCAATGTGCTGCTCACCAGCCAGTTTCATGGAATCATGAGCAACTCTGAGGGGCTTATCTGATTTGCCTAGAGCTGCTCCCAGGATGAGGGATTTTCTGGGTCATCCTTCTGTGGCATATTGACTTTTGCCTCACAGAGCCCTAGGCAAGGGATTTTCTGAAGCACCCCATCTGGGTTTTATGACCCACATGAAAATGAAAAGTGAATGGCCTGCAGGACAGCAGAAAGACAGAAGACTGTCTGGGGTAGACCAGGAGAGACTCTCCTGCCAATTTGCACACATGTCCACGTTCGGTTTCAGTGCCGTCATCTCCCTAAGTCTCCTCTCCTCAGTGTTTCTCACCTACCCTTTTCTCTCCTCTACAAAACGCTGTGCTCAGCTGTTCCAAACTGTTCTCCCCTGGGTCAGCAGCTCCACCCCCTACGGCCTCTGTGCTCTTGCCTTTATTGATCTGAGACTCCCAAACCAGGGCATTATGGGGCTGGAGAAGAAATGGAAGAGCAATTGCCAGCCTCTGCCACCTGGCAATTTCAAAGGCTACTAAATTCCCGTCTGCTTACCAGACTCTCCGTAGTAAGTTCTGGCAAATCCTGGATGGTACAGCAAGGGTAATCCAGGACCGAGATGCTGCAAGATGCAGAGATAAGGACAGGCTTTAGGTAAATGGTAATGGCAGGAAACAGCTGTATCCTAAAGGGCAGGAGTTATTATTTCTCTCCAGCAGGTCCCATCTATTTCCCAGATTGCTTAGTGACCTTCGCTGAAACCGAGGGATTTGGTGCCCAGCAACTCCAGCTCCCAATCTCCTCTCCTCTCAGTCATGAAAGGAACCAATGGAGTTCTTTCAGGCTGGCCCCCATCTGGCAGATGCAATAGAGAGCTGAAAGGGAGCCTCTGTATGGCCACCTTTCTCTTTGCCTCTTTAGAGGAATATGTAATGTGTGTGCATTTGTGTTTCTGTATTTAAGTATATGCTCATATGCATGTGTGAATATAACTGTGCCCCCAGAGATGCTGTGTAAACTTATTCCACTTAACAAACCGTAGATGTGAGAATGAAACAAAGACTTCTCCTGTGCTTCTTTCTGAAATCCAGGAGCTCTAGAGAATGATCGCATAAGCTACTCCTAAAGAAAGCGTGAGACAGGCAGCATCCTGCAGCAGGGCCAACCCAGCAGCTCAAGAATGGTAATAGCGCCTGCCCCCAAAACTGACAGTGGGGGGCTGCAAGGGAGCTGGGGGCTCTGTGGTGAGCCCAGGGAAGCAGGGGAGATAAGGCACCACGTGACAACAGGAACATAGTCACTTAAAATGACAGTTTTTTTCCTCTTCTCCCTTCTTCATGGGTACAATGCAGAACTGAGACTAGGTGATCTCTAATGCTCCTTCTGGTTCGGACATTCCGTGAAGTTTTAAACACCCAGCTATCTGAACTAATGCAGTTGGAAATAAATAAAAGATGTTGGCAAAGCAGGGGCTATAAAGAGGAGTATGGGGTTTCTTGGACCTGTCTCTGTATTTCCAGTCAAAGCTCCTATCCAAGCAAAAGGCAACAACTGATTCCACTAGAAATGTTTACCTTTGTGCAAACCCACAAAGATAATCTAGGGAACAAAGTGAGGAGAGGAGAGGGCAATGGACCTATCTACAATTTGCTCATCATCTTAATTCACTCTACTAGATACTCCCAGGGTTGCCAGGTCTATGCTGCTCCATTAGGATAAACATTCGGGGCTGGCTTATCCACTTATCTACCCACCTTCCAATGACAAAGCCCCATGGCAAAGTAGGTGCTGGCAACCAAGAAATGGGGGTGGAAAATCAAAGATGGATTCATTCCAATCTCAGTGAACTGAATTCTAGCCTAGGGGTGCATAATATAAAGTTACAAATTTCTAGAATATTTGATTGTCAGAGTCAGGAGGAAACTGTGCAATAAGGAGCTGTGAGTGCTCCAAATTTTCGGGGATTACGCAACAGTGAAATATACTACAGGTGGTACACAAGAGAACCATCTTATCCAGGCCAACCTTAGCAAATGGTGTGTAGTCTGGCTCTATCACTCTTTCAACTCCAAGTGATCACGATGAACACATACTGGATTGTATACCGGCCCCCAATCCCTGGCCCAGGCCCAGAAGTGTATTTAGTTCTGGAAGCCCACTTTCCCAGACACAGCTGGCTGAGTCAGAGGTAGACGTCTAACCCTGGGATGTGGAACAAGGACTGAAAGCCAATGCAGACTCTGAGTGTCATGGGGCAGAACATGTTTAGCTCATGTGGGCATGTTCCACTGAGAGGCCTGGGAAGCAGACACTACTATTTGCAAGTGAGAGAGGACACTGGAGTAGAGGTACAGAGGCGTGGTGTCCTTAGAGGTGGAGGACTTTCTGGGCCCCCACACTATAGACCAAACCTGAGGCCCAGAGCTGCATAACTGTCCTAGATCCCTCAAGAAGATATACTTCCCATTTCCTTCTAACAAACTACCCACTATGCATGAGCCAGGTCCCGCTGGTTTTAGTTACGACTAAGAGGGGGGACTGATACACATAGGTGCTTTCATGAATCTGTGGCCCTTAACTAGCCCAACCTACATTTTCATTTTCCCTGGTAACCCAACTCTGGCATGCCTTAGTGTCATTTTGAAGGGGGCTGGTGCGCGACTGTCCTGTAGTTAGGGACAAAAATGCATTCTCCCAAGCTTCCTTCAAATGGGAAAGGTATTTACATCACTCTCATATATATTTATCTTCACTAATGCTTACAAAAGCTCTCCGATACAGTCCGAGGAGGTTATTTTCACTGTAAAGATGAAAACACTGTGGCTCAGAGAAACACAGTGTCTTCTCTGAGATTGCATAGCTAGCAAATGGCAGCTCCAGGTCAGGCACCCAGGTCTCACGACTCCAGGTTCTGTCTTACACTAAGTAAAAGTAAGCTGCTCCCCAGGGCGGGATTTCAGGCAGCACTGACGGACTGGCGGGGCCCTTCCAGTCACTCTAAGTGATTAGCCCTCTTTTACTTTAGGACCTTTGCTCTATTAAAGCTCTTCTGGTAGACTCTACCGATTAAGATGCTTCCAGTCCTCATGGCAGCAACAAACTAAGGAACAAGGATCTGCTCTGTAACCCCTTGCCCCCGAGCCCCCATTCGGCTGGAGGAGCGGAAAGCAGTCCGTATTCACAGCAACTGTGATCAGAAAGCAATCTGGGTTCTGATCCTGCCTTTGCTGCTTACTTGATGGGTCTCACTGGCATGTGAATCTTGAGCAAGTCAATGAACTTGAGTTTGTTTCCTACTTGGTAAAATGAGAAATAAAACTTGTAATATCTCTTAGCCCTGTTTTGGAGATTAAATGAAATCATGGATGTAAAATCACTGTAATTTTAAAAACTATAAACTGATCTATCTAAGGATCTATTATTTACTTTCAGTTAAAAATTCCACATAACACTTTACAGTTTACAGCAGTGTAAATGATCCAGCTGATGATTTATACTAAGATCAGGGCTGGCCAGACAAGCAGGCTGTTTCACGAGAGAGACCTTTTGGATCCTTCTGCCCCAGGGCTGAAATTTCATCACTGTAGTTTCATTACTTTGAGTCATGCCATTTTTCAGTTTTTAAAACTTTAAAAATACAAATGTCTTTGTGACAAGGCCTGTCAGCTAACACTTCATGGAAGCTGACAGTAACGGCTCTGAGACAGAAGGGACACCAGAACTGACAGGCTCAGAGACAGCGTAAGTAATTCGTCCAATCATCCCAAACCAGCCCTTTGAAATAAAACTGTCCAGGGTCCATACCTGTTTTTAGCAGTGATGTAGGACAAAATATTTTGATTGAAGAACTTCAGGATCAATGGAATGCAGTTGGCAAATACCAAATGTTGCGATACATATTCAAACTGAATTAAAAGATCAAAGTGGAAAGGGCTGCTTATTTGGGGGAAAAGAGAAGGGCTGTATGAAAAAGGGAGGCAAATATAAACCTAATATCCGTTACTAAAGACATGCGCTGTCCATTCACGTTATCATGAGCCTTCCTCCCTGGTAGTTTCGCGTCCAGCTAGCCGGGCCTACGTGGAGGAGGGCAATCTGCAGTCTGCCTACATTGCAGACTCCCGACCGAAGGCACAAACATAAACAAGCCAGAGAGCCCCAAACAGACAAATAGAACTGCTGTGAGATTTGCTTTTAAGCTCGAGAGGAGAAGACAGCTCCCCGAGGGAGTTGTCCTCTGTACCAAACCTCTGGCTCATAGTATTCCAGCTGTGACTGAGATAGCAGGGACAGGTGCCACTTACCCCAGCACCTGTTGGCATCACTCAGTCAGGATGGGGGTGACACAGAGTGACCAAATGAACCCCTGGAATGTGGCCTTCAGTGCTAGTCTGTACGCTTCCCTGTGCTTTGAATATCAGTATTTTAATGAAAGAATCAACAAGAGCCTTTCAGCTAACAGATAACTGCACTGAGAATACATCCAAGAGCTCTTTGATGAGCTAAACACCAGAGCACAGGGGCCCATTTTGTTTTCCTGAAATGGGATGGGGTTTGTGTCCAGGGGGACCTGGTGGAGGCAGTGTCATGAGGCGCTGTCACCTGGACTTTGATTTTGCCCACGATACACCGAAGAGCATCAGACTGCATTTTCTTCAGAGCCAGAACCTAGACTGCTGGGACAGTGCAGAAGCTGAGTCGGAAAAGCAGAGAACTGTGCTGTCTGAAACCCCTAGTTCTTCCTGATTATCAAGAAGTAGCCATGGCTGCAAGCCAGGCTGCCCTCTGCCCCTAGGTGTGTGGTTAGAGGTGGGGAGACAGCCGGCGCTGCCCATTTCTCCCTTCTGCTCAGCGTTTTCTCCCTGCAGCTGACCCAGGGCTTTCCCCAAAGCCCTGGATGGAGGAGCCAATACATATCCTCTATCAAGTGATGGGAAACTTTCCAGTTTGCGATGTGTCTGTAGCCTTGTCCGGATTCACTGACAGTGACACACTGGCAGGGCCCATCGGGCCACCCACCTGTCTGGTTGCCGGGCCACATACTGCCCGCCGAGAGGAGCAGACAGAAACACACACCCACACCTCTCCGTTCTTTCTACTGGGGACCTTATCTCCCACCCACCCCAGCGGCTCCCAGTCCTGCTGCTGCTCAGCAACCATTAGCAGGAGTGTGAGCACACACGACACCCTAACACACCCAAAGATGTCTCTGAGTGCACTAAGGTGGAGAAGCACCCTGGTTGTACAGCCAAACCTGCCATGGACAGAGATCCTGTGGGGGCCTCCCTGAACTCTGGGGGCCTGCTCTTCCACCAGCAAGCTTGGTTTTGACTTCAGGGGAGGAAAACAGGCAGAGCTTCTGTGCAGGAATGAGAAGCCTCCTCTCACCCCCATGGTCTCACTACAGCGACCATCCCAGTCGCTGCTCCTGTGTTCCCCGTACCTTGGCAATGCCTACAGGAACAAGTACAAACTCCTTAGCATGGCAAAGCGACGCCTCCATGGGGAAGCAGGTTAACCTTTCTTCACGTTGGTTTCCTCATCATAAACCAGGGATAAAATAAGACCTACCTCAGAGGGCTGAGAAAATTAAATGAGATCTCACACAAGCTAAACAGGGTGCCGGGCACATCATAGGCACTCCATAGTTCTGTGCGATCATGTGTGCGGTAATGTGCCCCGTTGTCCCCTCCGGCCTCATGTGTCACCCACCAGGCCTCCCCATTTGCACCCACCCCAGGCAGAACTCCAGCAACCTTTGATCAGTTTCCAAAGGTACTTTATTCTCTCCCTCCTGGACTTTCACAAGTTAGCTTTTCTGCATCCCGTCTTCTTTCCTTGACAAGTCCCACATTGTAGCTAACATCTCTTTGGGACTCAGGTTAGAAGTCACTGCACCTCAGGCTGGCCTGGGTATTTCCATATCAGCCAATGCCTACCTCTGTGACAGTATTTATCACTCTATAACTGGACACTTATATGTCTGTGCCCTTTACATGACCTCTAAGCCCGAAAGGGTCAGAACTGTGCCTTATTCAGGATTATATCTCAAATGTTAGAAAAGGGCTTCACACGGAGAAGACTATGCTTTACATGCTTTTCCCCCCTAGTTTTGTAGAGTACTTGAATCCTGTCTTCTGTTGTTTCTTTCTTTCTTTTTTTAATCCTCACCGTAGGATGTTTTTTAAATTGATTTTGGAGAGAGGCGGGGAGGGAGCAGAGCGAGAGAGAGAGATAGAGAGAGATAGAGAGAGAAGGAGAGACATTGATGTGAGAGAGAAACATCGGTTGCCTCCTGCACGCACCCCGACAGGGGACGGAACCCCCAACCTTTTGGTGTACACTGGACGACTTCCATTGTTTCAAAGCTCGTTGAGCATATTCCCAGGAAGCTAGAGATTTCCACCCACAACCCTCAGATAATGTTCAAAGGACATAGACATCTACACCTTTCTAGTACTGTTCCCCACATCCCACGCCCTACCCCCACCCGCAGCTTGTGCAACAGGTATTTAGATTCCCTGAGTGAGACAAAGAAAAGGCTTGGCTGGACTACAAGGGCCCTCGGGTCCCTTCTTTGGGAGACAGGGCCGGGAGAACACCTGAGGCCTGTGGGGAAGCGCTCCTAGTTGCTCACCTGGTAGATGTGGTTCAGTTTGAAGTGTTTGAGGAGCAGCAGCAGCAGGGCAGAGATACTCTTTACAATGATCTCCTTGTGCCTGTTCACATCGATGCCCAACTTCATGCTCTGGAGGACAGTGATGCTGCAATGGGGACGGGACAGGTCAGTGCGGAGGGTGGCTTGAGAGAGCACTACATAGACCCAGGTATTTGGGTCAGATGCAATACACACGAGAGCCAGAACTTGGGAAACCTGAACTTCTGTGCTAGGAAAACCTTCAGTGTTCCCACTTACAAGCCTGTCTGGAGAAAAGCTCCTCCGATCTTTGTTTCTCTCTCCCCTTGGCAAGCTCACCCCTTGGCAGTGTCTACCCACATACCTGTGTAGCCAGTCACTGGCCCTGGTATTGCCTCCAGACCCTCATTTCTGAGCTAAAAAGAGCACAGCTGAGAGCACTGCAGTGTGAAGGGGCTACTGATGGGAGAAGGGAGACCTCTTTGAAGATAATCCCTGTGTTGACAAGGTGGGGTGGAGACCAGAGACCCTGCAGACAGGATAGCTAGTGTTCAGCAACTGCCCCAGTTGAAGCACTCACGGCATCTCCTCGGGCAGGACGTCGGCCAGAATATTGATAGAGTCTGTCTTAGCCTTGGACGTGGGGGCTGCAGCCAGCAGAATCTTAAGCAGAGCAATCTGGAAAGTAGAAAAATGAGGAAGGAATGCATCCCTGTCCATCCCATTCAACAAGGCTATTCTTCGACACCTCAACAGCCCTGTGAGAAGTGTTTTAAGGCCCTCCTCTAAGTCTTTCCCTCAATGACCAAATCTCCCCAGCCTCCAGGGGGGCAATCACGTGCCCAGTCCTGAGAGGCCTGCCTGTGAGGCTCAGCAGCCAGAAGAGAGCTTACAGGCCGCTCTGCTGCAAGACTGCTCGTCCCAAAGAGGAGGACGGAGAAGCAAAGTGAGAGGGGCAATGCCTAGAAATACAGTGGGAGGTGTAAGTAAGATCTCACTTCCTCCACCCTTTTCCTTCCTCTAACCCTGACCATCGGCATCCTCACCGTTCTCACCCTGAGGCTATCAGACGTGACAGACCGGAGCAGACCTCAGAGGTGCTAGGGCCCCCAGTACACCCGGCACAGACCCCTCTTAGTCTCCACCCCTCCAAAAGAAGAACTCGGGGTACCACCAAGTCCTCCGTCCTCTTGCAGGGGCTCTGAGGAAAGCTCAGAGTTCTAATGTGCTAGAGAAAGCCTCGCCCGAGGGTGAAAGCTCAGGAAACAAGCTGAAATGATGGACATCTCAGCTTGAACTGGCTCCCAGCTGCCCGTTCCTGGAGCAAAGGAGGGCAGCTCTGGCCCTGCCATCTCCTTACCATGTACTGGGGGAGGCTATACAGCATGCCCTGGTAGAGGATTTCGCATGGCGTCTCTGGTACCACCTCTTCCCCCTAGGGCAGGAAACACACAGTTTGCCTGGGCCATTTTCCAGTTGACCAAAGGCTATGTTTTCTTGGTTGCAAAGGGTGGCATGAAAAAAGCACTAAGCTGGGAGTCAGATCTAGGTTCCCGTCCTAGCTGTGTTAATATCTCATTACATAACCTTGGGTAAGTTACTTTCCCTCTCTGGGTCCTGTTTCTTCTTCTATAGATCAGTGGGCTGGTCTGTAGGACCCCTGAGGGCTCTTCCAGCTCTAACAAATCTGTAATTCTGGTTTTCATGTTATCTGGAGTCAATCCGGAATTCTTCTTTCCATGTCACGTTCTGGATCAGGTGTCAGAACTCCCAGCTAGGAGATGGATGGCTCAGACACATATGGACTTAAGTCAGGGTGCAGGTATGCCTCGGACGCTGGGAACAGACAGCCCACATGGAGGCACTTCCCCTGGTGTCAATCTGAGGCCATCTGAGAGTGTTGAAATGTCCTGAAGCCAGGAAGGAGAGGGGGTTGTCTCAACAGAGAAGGCTGATAAGGGAGATGGGTAACCTATGGTCTTGGAGAGGCAGGAAGGGGTATTGGCTGGTAAGCTTTTGGGTGTAAATTCTTTTCTTTACTTCTCCATTAGCTCCTACAGCATCCCTTTCTCCTTTCTGACCGGTTCCCTCACGTACAACTCTCCTGTCCTTTTGATGGCTCCATCTAAGCCTTTTATCAGAGTAGGGAGACAGAGGCTTCCAGTGCTCAAGAGGCTACTCTGGCCGCTGCCATCTTTGGCCAGTGCAGTCCTTCCTCACCCAGAGGCCCTCTCTTCCAGGACAGGGGTCACTGCCATGAGAACCTGAGGTAGGGAGAAGTCACTAAGCCCCTTTCATCCCATGCAACTTGGCTACCGCTTAAATAAGCAAAAGTCTTAAGTGGGCATTCCGTAAAGCCTGGCAATCCTGCCTGCTTGCCTTCCTGCTCCCCGAAAGGCCTGGTGCGTGCCTTCTCCCTGCTCTCAAACCAATCCCCCCGCCTCACAGCCCCTCAACAGTTGCTAACCCTGCCTCATACTTCACGGAGAAAACAAAAGCAGCCAGACAGGCATACCCTCATCTTCGCATGGCCAAACCGACCAGGGACTCTCCACCTTCCTTCTTGACGGGAAGGATCAACCACCTGTGCTCCTATCAAAGGCCAACCCTTAGAATCTCACACTCTTCTCCTCTGTCAAATGCAATTGTTCTGTAATCACCCTCCCGCCCGGGTCATGTTTCAGGACGTAAATGAACCCTAGAACCACCTCGCTGTAAACCACTTCCCTTTGAACCCACGTCCCCGACCATACCTTTTCTATTCTCCCTGCACAACAAAACTTCTGTGTCGTCTATGACAACTGTCTACCCCCTTTTGTTACACTCCTTTTTCAACACAGCAAGTAGGCTTCTAGCCCCACCACTTCATTTGGGGTTGCTCTTTTCAAGGTCATCGGTGTTCTTCATGTTGCCAAATCCAGTGGGCACCTTGTTCTTATCATGCTCCATTTATCAGCAGCATCTGACACAGATGATCACTCGCTTCTTCTTGAAAGACTTTCTTTCCTTAGCTTTTATAGTATCACAGCGTCCTGGATTCCCTCCCACCTCCCTGAGTGTTTTCTTCCCCTTTCTGCTGGCACCTTTCCAGACTCATCCCTCCTTAAACACACTGGTGTGCCCCAGGGCTGCGTCCTGGGTTCCTTCCTCTTCTCTATCTCCACTCGCTCCCTGGGTTATCTCAGCCAGTTCTATGGTCATTTTATCACTGCCCGTACGTCAGCAGCTCCCAGATGTATTTCTCTAAGCCAGTCCTCTCTCTAGAACTCTGGAACCAAGCAATATATTTAATTGCTTGGCTGCTCTGCATGGGTGTCTAATGGATATTTAAAACTTGCTATGACCAAAATAGAACTTTTGATAAAGCAGAACTTCCACCTTGGCAAATGGTACTGATTCTTGATCCCCTTTTGGGTCTCCATCCACATCCAGTTGAACTATAACTCTTGCCAGCTACACCTCCAAAATACAACCCAAATTTTCCTTAGCTCCACAATTGCTACTCCATTATAAGTCACCATCATCTCTCACCTTGACTACTGTAAGAGTTTCCTAACGAATCCCCACACCTCCCACTCTTCCCTGGTCCAGTTTTTACACAGCAGCTAATGGTTTTTAAAAAGATGAGTCAGCTCTGCCTGGTGTGGCTCAGTGGACTGAGTGCCGGCCTGCAAAGCAGGGGGTCACTGGTTCGATTCTCAGTCAGGGCACATGCCTGGGTTGCGGGACAGATCCCCAGTAGGGGGTACGTGAGAGGCAACCAACACTGATGTTTTTCTCCCTCTCTTTCTCCCTTCATTCCCCTCCAAAAATAAATAAATAAAATCTTTTAAAAAAAAAGATAAATCAGATGATGTCACTCCCTTATTTAAAACCTCTAAAGGCTTCCCTTACACTGTGAATCAACTTTAAGCTTCCTGTCTTTGCTTATAGGTCCTGCATAAAGGTGGTTCAGACTACCTCTCTGATTCCCTTTCCTACAGGCCCGCACCCCTCAGCGGGCCATACTGCACGAACGGCCTTCATTCACTGCCCCTAATACTCTGAGCTTGCTCTCGCCTTGTTAAGGCTGTTCCCTCTGCTTAGAGTGCTCTTTCCTCTGATGTTCCTATGGCCACTCCTTCTTGTACCTCATATCTTGGCTTAACTGTCACCTTCTCAGAGGTCTACCTACCTTAGACTGCTACATGCCTCTATTATGTAATTCTATTTACATTTTCTTCACTACATCACCCACTCTCTGATAGTCTTGGTTCCTTACCTATCTTTTTTCTCTAACTTTAACATGTAAAGTCAGTCAGGACCTTGTCTCACCTGGCACACAGCAGGAGCCCCAAAACATGCAGACAGATTTCCCTTTGCCCTCTTCCTGTGCAGGATCCCCTTAACTCACCAAAGACATGGGGCACTTCTCCAGCTCCTCTTCATTCTTGATCTGAACATCTGCGATGGAGATGTATTTGTGCTGGGGAAGACAAGTCATCAACAAGGGGCTGAGGGCCTCGATCACATGTGTACCAGCCTCTTGCTTAACTTCTCTAGTGACAAGGAAATGTTCTCTTTAAGGGTCTGTCATCCCAAATAGGCCATGAACTCTATGAAGGCAGGAGTCTTATTCACTTCTGCATCATTAACACTGAGCAATGTGCTTCATATACAGTATCTCTAATTGTTCCATGCTTCCAATTTGTTGAAGAGCAGCAAACACCTAAGGATTTACCTTCAACCAAAATGCAAGGGGAAGCCAGGAATAGGCCCTTGCCTCTGGACCACGGCCCTGAAGGTTCTGCTGTATGTGTATGTGTATGTGTATGTGTATGTGTATGTGTATGTGTATGTGTATGTGTATGTGGAGTGATGATAATGGGGTAGCAAAGGATTCAAGGTCTGTGCAAGAGGTGACTACTCTTAATCTTTATGCTCACACACAGTTTAGATGTGGAGTAGTAGCCTGCTGCTCAGTCCTGGGCCTTTGGAAGTTAGTGGTCACATAGGGAGAGAGAAGGGAGAGGAAAGGAAATGAGGAATGGCAAGAGAGAGAGAGAAAGGTGCAAGGAGGAAAAAGGAATGAGAAGAAGAAAGAATAACCTTTTCATCTATCTGAATGTAGCAAACTGGAAAGTAGGGAGAGACACTATTTCTCTCTCTTTGGCCAAAACGCCTCCAGGAAAATGTAGAATAATAGATTCAGAATGTGTCTGGCTGAAGAGCCCCACCCAGTACCAGGACCCCACTAATCAAACTTGCTTTGATGCCTTCCTAAGCCTGAAGACTGAGTGCTCACCTGCTTTAGGGTCTTCACACTCTCGTGGATGGGCCTGGGTAATCCAACCAAGGTGTCTGTGTCCCTGTGGAATGCAAGACACACCAGATCATAAGCTTCAAAAGTATAGAGAACTACTGAGACCCCCCAGAGTCACAGAGACCACGCCACTTTCAGCATCTGGTCCCCAAGATCTTTCTTTGCAAGCTCCCAGGTCTCCCATCATTGCTTTCTGACACAGAAGGAATGGTACACGCTAGTGTCCCTGAAATTAGGATTTTCGTATGTATAGTCTTTTGAGGACTCACTTTGTTTGGGGCTGGTAGGTTCCTACTTAAAAGGACATGTAGCCCAATGACACTTTTGATAGTAAAACACCAGTAACAATGCCTTCTCAGGTTTTGTAGAGGCTGATGGGAAGGATTCATGAGGTGAGGAGGCAGGGGGGACTGGGTCTATTCTGACCATGTCTCTTCTTCACAGAATTCTGGCCCATTAGAGCAGGAAGGGCCCCTAGAAACTGTGTAATCCAACACTCTTTGAAGAAATTGAAGCCTAAGAGGGAAATGACTTGTCACTCAAGGCCTTACACTGGCTAAGAGCACACAAGTTCTTCTAGGAAACCAGAAGGAAAAATTTCGACGGAAAGAACCCGAAGTAGTTACTGGGATTTGCCTGTGTCCTAGCAACTCTAGGTTGCAGTGTGACCACTGGGCAACATCTCTCATTCCAAGCCACCCGCTCCTCTGGCCCCATAAGAACCACTCGACAGCCATTCTGACCCTCTGTCACTTACTGCCCCAGAGTGAATCCGATGAACTTGTTCCTGCTTAGCTCCAAGAAGTGCTCAATGTCCTTCTGTCTGAGAGGATGGTTGGAGAGATGAACCCCAAAGAAGGGAAGAAAAGCAAACCTTGAGAGAGGGAAGCTTTCTGGGCTCCTACCTCTCCAAATGGGGGATTAGAGCAGTGGGGGAAGAAAGCGGCCAACCGAGAGAACTTCAAATCTAGGAATTCTGACTCCCAGCCCTGTATCATATACATATTGAATACATAGACCACTCCACCCCGGGTCTTCAGTGACTGAAACCTCAAAGCTTGGGGCCCCTGGTTCTATCAAACCTACCTGACCTTTGGAGCCCAGGGTAGGCCCTTGGGAAAAGCCACCCGCTCAGCAGAGAGGGGTGCCTGCGAGGGTGGAGGTGGCACAAGAGGATCCTGCTCTAGCAGGTCTAACTCTCCATCCAAGGTTCGTTCTCCGTCGCCAGCAGACTCCTCTTCCTCCTCTGTGGCAGGCTCTTCAGTCTTAAAGAGATCTCTTTCGTTGTAAATGTCCAGGCTGTCCTGCTTAGTGAGGAGTTGCTGGGGGTGGGGGTGGGGGGGAGGTATGCAGAGTCTCACCCGGGGCATCCTCGTCTGAGGCCAGCCCTTTCCCACAGGCTATTAGACTTCAGGGAACATGAAGTAAGAACCCAGCTTTTGTGAGACTATCCCCTTCTCACCTTGACCCCACTGCCCCCACCAGCCCAATCCCAGGACAAGCAGCGTTCAGACAACCACGCCAACAGACAGGAACAGAACTTAGAAAATCCTAAAGTCATAGTGACTTAGCTTTCAGAAAGAACTGAGGCTTTTCTCCCCCTAGCACTTTCCTTCCTCATTATGCTCTGCTTAGGTGAACATTTAATTAGTTTGCTTTCTGTGGGCATACACCAGCTGGCTGGCTGAGGAAGAGGAGGACAGAAGCTTGCTGCTAGGCAGAGGGAAGTGAATTTGGAATTTTAAATGTTGTCACAAAAAGAAAAAGATTGGACAGAAATAGGCCAAAAAGTTAACAGTCCCTGCCTCTGGTTGTTAAGATTGTGGGTGATTTTTTCCTCTCTTCTTCTCATTTTATATTTGTTCCAAGTTTTCTATAATGAGTAAGCATTACTTTATAAAACAGAAAAATAAAGGTTTAGAAAAAAATCTCACTGAAGATGATGTAGGCTCGCTGACTGAGTCTGACCGTCTGGCCCTGACACCTGTAGTAGGTGAACTCAGGTAAATGAGGCAGGTGAGCTCACGGGAGCACGGTCAGGTCTCAGTGCAACTTGTCATTCTGACCTTCCCAGAGGTACAGACTATACCTAGAACCCTAACCTTTCATCTCCCAAATGTAGGCTTCTCGTTCCTCGGCCAGACAAGAAAGTGGCTGACTCAGAGTAAACCTTCTTGCTGCTGAGAAAAATGGGAAAGTGCCTTATCCCCAGGCATACGGATTTCCCTGGAGACCTGTTCAGGTGCCTGGGTCCCTATCCCCAAGATTATACCCTAACCTAAGTCTTGTTCAGGATGCTAAGGACCTCTAGGCACTGAGGTCCAGGCCAATGACGGTGGAGCAAGACATGGATCTATAATGTGATATCAAAATGTCACATCATCATGGCCCAGGAATTGGTCAGGGCTGGGGGATAGAGGCCAAAGTACAGACTCCAGGGTTTCAGGTTGGGCACAGGGCCAACCAGGGAAACAATGAGTTTGGTCCTTTACTGCCCGTTCCTACCATATCCGGAGCAGCTTAGAATCTTGATTTTTGGACAGCTAGTGTCACAACACGACTGTCTGCATTAGTCCATACCCTTCGAGACCCGCGACGGCCTCGCAGCTTGGAGGGTGGGGGTGCCAGCTGAGACTCCCCCAGGTCGAGAGTGTAAGAAGGTGGGGAGGCAGCACGCATGCTCTTCACCACTTGGATGCTGTCCTCAGCCAGCGGCGGCAGGCCCAATTCTGCACGCTTCTGTACTTTGAGAGCCTGTAGATGCTCAAATCCACCAAGGGTAAACTGAAGGGTAAACAGGAAAGGGGCAGAGAAGAGGGAGGGAGGGAGTCACAGAGAGCAAGGTCAGGAACGCACAGATGGAGAGGAACAGCCACAATCTCCAGCCCCCCCACACCCCAACCTTAGTCTGGAAGTAATAAAACAGGAAGGGGTGAATGTGGTTACTATCTCAGTGTGAGGAACTTAGGGGTCGGGATAAAGCATTATTTACTGACCTAGGGCTGGGAGTATCACCAGAAACTAGGAAAGGAACTCCTAGGGGCCTCCACTGAAAAAAGAGGAAAATTTATCTCCCTCTTCAATGAACACATCCCAATACTAAACCCCTGGTCACACAATTTCCTCTGCAGTCATAGGGGGAACCCCTGGTCACTCAATTTCCTCTGCAGTCATAGGGGGAACTCTGAAGTCATAGGGGAGCCCCTTGCACTTGGGTAATTTTAAGAGGCAGTTCCCTCTATGATTCCTGCCCTGGAGGGTATGTTGTCCAGCCAGTCCTGTGGGGTAGGAGCCAGAGATGAAGGATCAGGTTAAATAATTAGTAACAAAACTACAACCACACACTTATAAGGACTTCATTTTTTTAAAGCAAATGCTCTATTTATCTGGCTGGAGGGCAGAGAGCAGGCACTAATCCCCACATCTTATAGCTACAGACACTGAGGCACAGAGAGTTGCCCAAGGTAGTCAGCGTGAGCAGAGGCCAGATCTCCCAATTCTTAGCATAGGTTCTATCAAGGGAAGATGCAATGCTACCCTAACTCATAGAGTGGCATCTCTTGTCAGTCCAACAGAAATGGGTAACCTGCCTGATGCAGAACATCTGATTTCTCTAGGGTAGCCTGTTGCCCCTCCATCGGCTAACATCTGCCCTAGTCTTCTGCCTCGCTCCTGCCTGCAGAATCGCAATAGAAGACATGGAGGTAGCAGAGGGCACTGCTGATCTAATGAGATGGGAGTGAGGAGAATGAGACACTCACCATGACCACCTTCCAGAGCAGAAGCAGGACCTTCTTTATGGGAAAGTGGGGAGCCAGGCCGCTGCAGAACTTGGTAACCATGGAGAAAAGCAGAAGGGCAAAAGGCTCCTCATTATGCATGGAGAAGCCTGGAGGGTGTGGAGAGGCAAGGGAGAAAGTGAGCCCGCGGCAGCTGAGGGCCTGCTGCTCTAGCCCTCATCCTGGATGCACTCACCACCCCTAAAGAGTCCGAGTACTTGGTCCTGAGGTGAGGATGTGGGGGTAAAATGGCTTAGCTCCCAAAGCTGGGAGTGGATTTCAAACTAAAAGTAACAGTAATAGTGTTGCTTCCTGGCTGAAGGACTCAATACACCTCGTGGGTCACAACTCAACTTTCCCATATCAATGAATATATTTTAAAAATCCCATCAGCTTTCATATCTTATCCCTCTCTGATGACATCAACTTACATTTGAACAGAGTTGTTTGCAAGGTAACTCAATTCATTTTCTCACAGGGGATTCGTGATAGAATGGGAGAGGGATGCCTATCCCCATTTACAATCAAGGAAATTAAGGCCCAGAGAAGACATGTCATTGGTCCTAGCTCACAGGCACAGGGGCAATCAAAGCTGGCCCTGGTGCCTGCTGTGCCACATCTCTGCCCTAAAAGGAAGAATGTTAATTTGGAAAAGAAAAAGAAAAAAGCCTGCCTGCTCCCCTTAGACAGATGCTCTTCTTCCCATCCACCACTGGGACCCCATCCCTACCCTTCCTTAAATGCCACTTACTTAATTCAGTGCGGAAGGTCTCCCGGGCAGTCCTCCACCTGCAGGAGTCTGTTTCTCGCTCCAGGCGGATATTTTCCACCATTAGGTACATGACACTCAGGAGCACCCTGGGGTTATAGAAGGGTCACAAGAGGTGCCCAGGGCAGCTTCTAGCCTACAGTCAGAGACCTCAGGGATGGTTTCTGTGGGAGCCCAACCCAGTGGAATTGGCAACGTGGAATTGGCAACCTCGAGTGGCCTGGGTGCACTGGGATTTGGGCAAAGAGTAACCTATGGCTAACCATCCCCTGTTCCAGTGCCATGGCCAGCCCCGCTCACCGGAGCTCTGTGCTGTCAGCAATGGAGATGGCTGGTTTCCGAAGAGCGCTGCTACAGGCCTGGCTGTTGCTTCCGTGGGAAGAAGGGAGAGAATGAGCACCCATAAGGGCTCTTTATTCACTGTGTTCCCGCTGGTCACACACACAAACACGAGGACCTGCCATTCCCTGGCTAGGTAGCTATGAAGAAATTGGTTTAAGGTGCAGGAGTCCACAGGATTCCTCTGCCACCTCGGCAAACCCTTATCTGTGGCGCGGACGGGCAAGGGCAAGGCCTGGGATACTCATTCCTCTTGTAATCCCTACTGTGGCTAGCACTGTGCTGGATATAAAATAGATGCTAAACAACACTTGATGAATAATAAACAGATTTCACCCTATGTAAAACTCCTGGGTGATAGACATGAGACACAACGAGGGATCAATACAGTGATAGGAGCAGATAAGGCCTTCTCTAGAGCCATAACCCAGGAGGGAAAGGACTGGGCACATGACAGGAATTGGTCCTGTACCTCTTGGTTCATGTTCTCAGCCAGGAGAGTTTTCTTCATGGATTCCAGAGTTAGGCTGAGCTGAGAAAGTGTTTGGGTAAAAGGGCAGCCCACCCAAAATAGGCCCTTGAAGCCCAGGAGTGAAGCTGTAAGTGGGGCAGAAGCAGCCAAGGAGCCCAACCTCAGAGAGGAGAACAGAGTATCAGCGAGTACGGCTGAATGGAGGGGAACTGTCAGTGTGAGCTTTGCACTGAGTGTGAACAGACCTAGGTCTCCACAGAGGTCTCTACAGTAGAGTACCCAGCACAGGACAGGAGGCACCCTTTAAGGAAAGGGGATGTCTAGGCCAGCCCTTCCTGAGGCTTCTCACTCGATTTCCATGTGGAGTAGCTCCAAGAAGGCCGAGAAGGTCCCCATCTGGTAGAGCAGGAAGCAGTTGTACCTGGACCAGTGTAGCACATCGACCTCTGAATCACACTCCCCAAACGTGCCTAAAAGACCAGACAGCGCCATGGGGGTTGAGTGGGACAGTGCATCCCCGTTCTTTCCACCCCGCCCCATGATCTTAGGACCATATTCCCACACCCTGCCCAACAGCGAGGCTGACAAGTGGAGGGCAAGGGCCCCCCAGAACTTCCCAGAATAAGGCAGGGGAGAGGAAGGACAGACTTCAGGGTTAGGTCCAATGTGCTCATCAATGGCCTATCTCAAGTTTGAGTTCCCTGAGAAGTAGATCTAGAGATGAAAATTCAAGTACAAGTAGTTTATTTAGGAGTTGATCCCAGAAATCATCAGTAGAGAAGGGAAGTGAGATAGGGAAGAGAAGGCAGCCAAGAGGTCAGTTCCAGGATGGGGGCAACTCTGGGAAACAGTGTAAAACACACCACTCTGAATCATCCTGCCCAAGAGGGGTGAGGTAGTCAGGCTATTTATCTACTAACTCCTGTCATGACGAATGCTGCTGGACTAGGGGAGCACATTAATTCCCTAGCGCTCCTGGCTGCCCTATGTGGGGGCCGAGAAAGCCCTCAGGCAAAAAGGCGAAGGTACTAGCACCTGAAGTTTGGTCATAGCACCAGACCCAGTAGATATGGTTGGGTACTGCCTTGTTTGCTAGTCTTTCCTTCGTATCATGTCTACTCTCCTTCTTCTCTATTTATGATTTTTATAATTTTTTAGCTTCCAACTAGTCAGTCCTGCCAAAGGGCCTCTTGTTTATAATCTCAGGGTTTATTTTTACTATTCCAGTTAGGCTATCTCATTTCTCTTTCCAACACCTGGTAATAGTTGTTCTCTTCTGGAAAGTTGTCCTCAATTAATCTCATTGAGTTCTGATGATCTTCAAATTATAGCATCCACTCCTGCTGCTATTTTGGCTTGAACCTTCCAAATGTCAATAAGAAACAATGCAGAGGGTCCACGTGTGCATGTGTGGCACACCCTTGCCTTCCCTCAGGGTCAGGTCCAGGCCACAGATGATAAAAAAAGCCTCTAAGCTCAGCTGGTAGTACATCGTCAGCTCTGGCCACACTGACCCTCTTGCTAGTCTCCAAATATGATTATAGCCCAGGTTAAGGAAAAGAGAACCCATCAGAAATCCTGATATGCTTGGTAATAATATAAAGGTCAATTCCAAGGGATCCAGAACAGTACCTACTATCATCTCCACATCTTCTTTATAAGTACCAGGTTATTCCCAGCATATGAAAGATCTCTCCTTGAAAGGCAAGGATCTTGACCTGGTTGGGTAGCTGAGGTAGTTAGAGTGTTGTGCCTATACACCAAAGTCAAGGGTTCAATCCCCGATCAGGGCACATACAAGAATCAACCAATGAATGCACAAATAAGTGGAAAAACAAATAGAGGTTTCTCTCTCGCCCTTCCTCTATCTCTAAAAATCAATAAATAAAAATTAAAAAAAGAAAGGGAAGGCAGGGACCTTGCTTTCCCAGCATAACTTGCTTCATCTACTCCTGATAGCACCATTTCTCTCACTAATTTCCACCCCTCTAAAGTTGGCAAAGGAGTTGGCAAAGGCAGTCACTCACCTTGGGCCAGGTAGAGAACAGCCCGGGCTACCTTCAGCCGCCGCTCCCTACTGACCACCTCCAGCCGGTCCAGGAGTCCCATCACATAGGCCTTCTGGGCATCTTCCTCCAACTCCAGCCACTCCTTGCCCTGCACTGGGGATAGAAGGGCATATGGATCCATTATCAACTGCTGCCTCCCCTGCCAGGAAAAGCTTCTGATCTCAGCCCCCTACAAAACTTTCCTCTTCAAAAGCTTTCCTTATTTAGCTGAGAAAAATAAGGGATGGAAAAGTAAGACTCAGAAAGTTCTTGCCTGAACCCACTCTGCAGCCCTACCGACTTTCACATCCCTCTATCCACATGCAGCCTGTATTGTCCTATCTCTCTGCCTTTCTTCAAGGCGTTCTGTCTTTCTACACAGGTATTTCCATTCATCATTACAGATCAGATACAAAATTACCTCTTTCCCACTAATGCTCCAGCCAGAAGCTCTGTCCCCAAAGACACTTTTTACTGCTCTTATGACACTTAGCACTTCCTCTTGGCCCAAGCTAGTTTTGTGATGCACACATCTCCCCTTTGCTATCTAACCATAATCTCTTTGAAGACAGCAAATTCACTTTCAACCCTGCCTCCCGCATCTCTCAATAAAACAAGTACTCACCACACAACGGTTGAGTTGAAAAGTGAATTGCCACTGAGCAAGTAAGGAAACAGTGTGGACACATGAGATGATTATTATTACATGCTATTGAGAGTGGAGAACGGGTTGAACATGAAGGTCAAGGACTAGGCTAGGCACAGGGTTCTACCAGGCCACCAGTGCAGCCCCACCTCCCCATCCCTCTGCCTTCTTGGCCCTTTACATCAGGGAAAGGGACCTAGCTTAGGCTTCTCTTGCTTCCATTCCATGGCCTTTCCACTTGAGACATAGCAAACTCTGTCTCATACGCAAGAAGGGATAAAGAAGTTAAATGGTTATGGAGAGGATGAAGGATCATACTTTGTTTTCAGTTTTTTCGAGATCAGGCAGGGGTATCAGGGAGAAAAAAAGCAGGTCTCTATGAATAAGGGTCTGGGATCACCTTGAGTCTTGAAATCTTCTTCAAAGCACCTCCTGTTAGTGGTGAATTCCAGGTTTTCAGTGTAGCTATACAATTCTGTGGCAGGAAAGATAGGACAGAGTCACAAACATTCCATAGACCCTCACAGAAGCAGTCTGGAGCAGAGAGACTGGCATGAAAGAGGTAAAGCTTCCAATACATTCCTGTGTCCAGTTCAATCCAGAGCCAGCTTCCTCCCTTTTGGAGCAGTTAAAAATAGCCACTTGTGTCCCTGGGTGATTAAACCATCAAACCTGTCCTCCTCCTGCCAGCTGGCTGCTACAGCAGAGAAGGCAGGCTTCGACATTTGGTGAGGGCCAGGAGGAGGGCTGGAGATGAGAGGGCTTCATGTCATCACTTCCGTTTCTTAGGGCTGCAACCCCTTCTGCTTGTCAGCCCAGACTGGGACTCCCCTGTCTCTGGGGAAGAGGAGGGCAACACAACTCCTAAAATTTAGAGGTAAGATCTTTGTGCTGTTTAAGGAGCCAGGGAGAGCTAGAGAACATGTGTTAGATGGCCCTTCGGGGTTGGAGCCAGTTCCCTCTCTCCCTGCTGAGTTTCCTCGAAGGGTATGGAAGTTTGGGTTCCCACCCACAGCCACGCGGGCAGAGAGAGCATCAAACCATGTGGAGTAGCTCTGGTTACCAAAGGGCTGCCTCGATCCACGCAAGTCTGACTTCGCTGACAGTAGAGAGCTTTTGAGTAATAAAAATGGCCTTTCCTTTCCTGCTCTACACACACACACACTCACACACACACTCCAGACAGTTCCACCAGCACCCTCATCCGACAGAGGATAAAAGACTGAAGTCGAGAAATCAAACAGGTGATAAGACAGATTTCCTCAAAATCCTGTTCCCTAACTGAGACCCTTGCTGGAAATTTAACTAGGTCACAGATAATTCACAAAGAGAAATTCACTTATGTGTAGCCAGTTGTCTAATGGTTGAGGAACACCTTGTCCGGGAGTCTTTTTGAGTCCTGAGTTCCAGAATCCTGGAGTGATCAGAAGCAAGTCCCATCTCTGAATCTTATAAAATTTTCAGTCAATACTGGGTAGTGTGTACAAATGTGTGTGTGTGTGCATATATAAAATATAAAAATTATATACATATAATTTCTCACAAACCCAGTCAGAAAACCGAGCACTCTATTAGGTACTAAATTTGTTTTTGTTTTTATTTTTAAATTTTAGATGATGAACTTCCACATATAGATAAATATAGATGATATATAAAACACCTGTTTATCTCCTACCCAGATCAAACAAATATTAACACTTGTTATATTTGCTTCAGACATCTAAAGTTCCCACTTCCTCTCCAGTCTATCTTACGCCCCTCTCTAATGTAACCACCACAATGAAATTGGTGTGTATGATTCACATGCCTATTTTTATTCTGTTACTACATATGTATGTGCTGAAAGCCACATATGATATCATTGTTTTAATCATTTTTTAATCCAAGCAGTATCTATCATATGGTATAAATTACTTTTTTCTTAGAAACCTTTCTTATTATGTGTCTTCCAATAGTTTTTTACAAGAACAACGGCTCGGTGAACACATCCATTCACTTAATTGACACCGCTCTCAACCAAGGGTGTGACCGGACTTCCTAGGAATGTCTTTTAGACTCACGTGTTTAAGCAGTTTGACACATGTACGAGTTATTTTGTCAGTGTTTCTTTCTCCCCCTCAACAATATGTTTTTAATCTTTATTGACATTGAAACACATTGATATAGATCTATTATTTTAATGGCTATATACTGATATACTACAGTTTATCCATTCCGTTACTAAGTTGTTTTCCATTTTCCCCAACAGCTGCAATAAATATCTCTGCACACGTTTTCTTGAGCCCGAGTGTTTTTTTTAAAGTGCACATCCAGACCGTTGGGTCATAGTATGTGCGCTCCTTCAACTTGGCTAGATGTGGCCAAACTGCTTTCCAATTTCATACTCTGCTCCCTCGTGCCAAGCAGTGTATAAAAGTACTCATTTCTCTGCACCCTCACCAACCCCAGGCTTTTCAGTTTTACAATTTGATTAATGTGAAATAATATCACATTACTTTAATTTGCTCTTCCTTATTTACAAATATAGTTGAACATCTTTTCATACATTTATTGACCGTATGGCTTTCTATTTTATGAATTCCTATTCGTATTCTTTGACCACTTCTCTACTGGGTTGTTCTCCTCTCCTCTCCCTCTTCTCGTCTCTCCCGCCCCCCATATGCACATTGTGGATTCTAATCCTTTGTTGGTTATTAAACTTAGCTCTCTATTTCTGTCACTCATCACAACAATTTATTCCCTGTGCTTATTCACAAGAAATTTTTAAAAAAACATTTGTCTCTTTTCTTCGAAAAAGTCGTGTCTCAAAGTGTCACTTCCATGTGACAGAACAGTTAATTTTCACACCATCTCCACCCAAAGCTCATTTATTAATAACTGGCATTCACAGTCCGAGTAACATGGAGTTCCTTAATGTGCGGATATCACATTTAGCCTAAGCTAAAAGTCCAGAGAGAAGCAGCCTAGCACAGCTCCACTATGATGACTATAGGAGACATGCCCAGCCAGTTGTCTGTAGTTTTTCTGTAGACATTGCTGAGATTTGTTGAAGGGGTAGGTGTTGGGGGAAGGCAGCAAGATGAAGGTAGAGGAGAAAAGGCGAGAGAGAGGATGGATAGAGGAGAGGGGTGGCAGAAAGAAGGAGGTAATGCAAAAACATGGGTGAACGTGGGGAGAGATGGAGAGGAGAAACAGGAGGTGGAGAGAAAATAGATTTCAGAGCGTACCAGAAGGGAATAAAGGGTGAGCAGAAAAGAGTGATAGAATGAAAGAATACAGGATAGCGTGGTCAAGGGAGCACTCACAGGGAGAAATGTGAAAGCAGACACAGAGCTGTTTGCTCCTGGAGGGTGGAGAGAAGAGGGAATGCAGAGAACAGCCCTTGTTCTATAGGTACCAGCGGAGAACAGACAAGCTGCCACGGGAGATGACAAGCCCCTCCCCCTCCCTCCAGGCCACCTCCCACTCTCCATAGACTCGGCTACCTCGTACCTGACAACTCGGCTCCGTGCCCATCTGCATCTCCATACTCAAATTCCAGAGTGGGGCAGTCCACAGAGCCCTGTAATGGAGAAATCTTTGTGGTAATTTGGGGAAAGGGTTGACAAAAGCAGATGATAGCCTCATTTCATCCTCTTCCTCCCTTGAAGGCCAAGGTTAGACCAGGGAGACAGCTAGGGGAGTCCCATCTGTGCCTTTCACCAAAGAGGTAACCTCCTACAAGCCAAAACTGAGGCTCAGCGCAGGGTGGGGCTGAAGACTCCTATACAGAGTCAGAAACTCTGGGGAAAGGGCCAGGATGGCAAACAGATATGAAAGCTACGATCTATGCCCATATCTGAGCTAGGTAAACACAGACCAGAAGAGCAGCTAGCTGATCTCTAGGACAATGAGAGGGACAAAAACAAGAGGTGAGCTGTATTCTCCTTCAGTTCTGTCATTAATTTACTCTATAATTTTGGGCAAATCTCATTCTGTGGATCACAGTTCCTCCTCTGTAAAAAGAGGTCCTTCAGCCCTAATGTTCCGCAACTTTAGGATTATCAAAGAAGGCAGCCTTTCTACTTCCAGTTGTATTAAAGACTAGATTTCCTATGGCGGTGTACGTATACATTATTTTAACATAATCCACTAAACTCTTGAAGCATTTTGGGATGTGTCCTACCAGGAGATATTAATATATACGAATTTTTTAAATTTTGCATCTTAGCTCTGTGGCATACTCTGTCATATACTGTGTTATCTTGAACAAATTATTTAACCTCTCAATGCGGTATAAAAAATATATATTTGGTTTCTGCCCCACCCTCCTCCCATTTCTGGCACAGAACTCCTAAAACCCCTGGAATTTCCGGAGTGATAGGAGTGTCTGTTATTCATAAGGGGCCCGGTCAACCACACTTGAGTTGAAGCTAATGAGGTGACTCACTTGAGCCCAGAGAGTTTGAAAGGAGGGGCTGGCCCTCCCTCCCTCCCTGGAGAAGGGAGACTGAGTTCAGTCACAAGACCAGTGGTTTAATCAGCCATGCCTCGGTAATGAAACTCCACATAAAAATCATGAAACAAGAGCTTTGGGCACACTCATAGGCTAGGATGGTGATGCCCCTAAGAAGGCATGGACGCTCTGTACCACCCTGCTCTCTTGCCTTACCCTACGGCCCTATTTAATTGGCTGTTCCTGAGTTGTATCCTTTATGTAATAAAGTTATAATCATAAGTTTAACACTTCTCTGAGTTCTGTGAGTCCTTCTAGTGAGTTATCAAACCTGAGAGTGTTATGGTAAGCCCTGAATTTGTCATTTTCTAGGCCAAAGTGCAGATGGCCTGGGGACCCCATTTGTGCCTGGTGCCTGAATGTGTGAGGACTGAGCTAACGACAGGTAGTGTCAGAACTAAACTGAACTGGTGTCAGGGAATTGTTGTGAAATGACATGCTCAGTTTTGTCATCTGGAAAATTGAGGATAATTCATAGTGCCATTGTAGGGACTAAATGAGTTAACATGGGAAAAACACTTAGTACACCACCTAGCACTTGGTAGATTCTACTTAGGTTTTTACTTACTCTACTTACAGTTTTAATATTATATTATATAGGATTTTTCTCATATCACTATGCTATCACTTTAAACAGTTAAGTGGACAGATATATATTGGTTTACTTAACCAGTTCTGTACTATGAACATTCAAGTTGTTTTCCATTTTTATTTACTTTTAGCATGAAGCTGTAACACACTTATAATTTTTTTATATTTAGCATCTTCCCTAAGGATAAATTTTTATTAACAAATCAATGCATCGACTTCATAAATATTTGTATGGCTCTTTGTACATGACAAGTTGTCTTTCAAAACCACTTTATCAATTTACACTGCCAACAAGGCAAGTCGTGTTGAAATCCACTATAGCAAGAATATTCCCAAACTTCTCTATTACAGAGACCAGGGGAAAAAAAAAGGTAGAGTGTGAGGAATGACATAAGATTGTTGTTTTATTCTGATAAATAAAGACTTAAAAAAATCTATTTTAAAAAAGAAAGAACAGTTTAATACCCCCAAAATGGAAGGACTCATTAAAAGCAGGGTTCTTCAAACATTTTTGGCTATAAGTAAACTTTACATCATGTCCTAACATATGAACACACACACAAACTGGAACAAAAGTTTGGCAAAATATATTTACCATTACTATATATGATACACATACAGTAATGTTTTCTATTATTCTATTTTTTAAAAATATATAGGTTTCAACTCACAGGTTAACTCTTACAGTTTGAAAAGCACTTGTTTTAAATTGCCTACATCCTTTATTGCACTGAGCTATATTTTATGAAAAACTCATTTCAATGTCCTGAATTTTCCTCATTTTGCCACAAACTTTGTCAAGGACTTTGGGAACCAATTAAACCAGGGGATCTGGCTGAAACTGGCCTGAGGTGAATCCTTTGGTAGGTTAAGAATCTTTTTATTAAGCAAACTATTATTATCTAGCCTCGTTTTTAGGTTGGGAAGTTCATAATTAAAAGCCATTGGGAGAGGGCAGGTCAACAGTGCCCCTATGAACAGTGATGTATGTGGGAGGCTCTCTTCACTTGTGCCAAGTAATTCTCTTTCAGTAATTCTTTAGAACCCCTAGAGAGGAAAGAAAACCATCTCCCCTGAGGACAACCTTCCACAGGAAAGCAAAAGCGGGGAGGGAAGGAAAAGCAGAAGGTCATCTGAGTCTGGCACCTGGGTGTTGCGGAGATAGGGGGTATACTGAGAGGTAGAAGCAGCTCTCCTGCTGCAGTGGAAGGCAGAGGAAAGCTAATCTTTCCAGCCAGCCTTTTGCAAGCAATGAGGCCAGAGAGCAAGGATAACTGCAGCTGTTCGTTTCCAAGCAGGAAAGTGCAGCTGCAGACAATCAGGAGGTAAACTGCGGTGCAGGTGGGAAGCTGAGTTTCTGGATACTGAACATACTGGCAAAGACAAAGTACTAGGTTGACCAAAAAGTTTCTTTAGTTTTTTCCGTAAAATAAAAGACACATTTTTCATTTTCACCAATAACTTTATTGGCTTGTATTTTGAGTATGTTGGCTATCTCCCACTATTGGCTTCTAGTGGGCAGAGGCCAAGGGTGCTGGTAAACATCTTCCAATGCACAAGACAGCCCCACAGCAAAGAATTATTTGGCCAAAATGTCAGTGGTACCAAGAAACTTCACAAACCACTTTTGACATGTTCGATCAGTCACAGCATCTTCTCCATACACTGAGCAAATCTATTTTTATGTTTCAGTTGTGTGTTTACCTTTCTTGAAATAATAAGGCATAATACACCAAAAATGTTGTGTATTTTCTTCCATCTTCAATATTAAAATGGCTGACCAAAAATTCACCAATTTTGATATGATTTTTTAAAAAAATGCATGCTGATATGACAACTATCACAACCCAATCTACCAAATTGTTTCAAAAGACAACTAAGCACTACTAGAGCCATCATATGGAAAAAAATAAATGAACATTTTTGCCAACCCTACACTATCAGAGCCTTTTCCTGAAGGAAGACTTGAGGTAGGGACAAGACATCCAACATTAGGAGGAATTTTAATTCCCTCCTAGAACATATCATTCTGAAATTATTTTATTTATTGGGATATGGTCTCTCTCTCCACTCCCAGTGGAATGTTAGCTCCACAGGGCAAAGATGTTACCTTGTTCACGGCTGTCTTCCTAGCACCTAAAATAGTGCTGAGCATATAGAATGACTACCCACCTCCTCCCCCAGCCCCCCCCAAAAACACATTTGAGTAAGAACAACATCTCTATGGGGGGAAGGAAGCAAAGGGTGCCCTAAAAGTCCAGATTGGCACTCAAGCAGTGGGGAAGATGATGTGGTGAATAGAACCCTGAAAGGCGGTGTGATTTGGGATGAGTCTTTTCACCTCCTCCACTTCTCTTTTAAAAAATGGGATGGAGTCCTATTCTGTCGGTATCAGGAAGGAAAGCATACATGAAATCCCTTTGGAAACTGCGAGATGCTATTCAAATGGGAAGCTGTGGACTGGGATGCCAAAGGAGTGGCCTCCAGCACCAGCTCTGTGCCTTCCTGGCGATGATGATGACACACAGTACTGCATGCACTGTGCCTGCACTGCCATTTGGTCATCTCACGTTGACGTTATTACACCCTTCTGGGGCAGACAGAGTCAACCTCATTTTACAAACGAAGAAACTGGAGCTCCTAGAAGTTTGGCAATTTGCCAAAAGTCAGGGAGACGTGGATTCAAAACCTGGCCCGGCTGACTCCAAAGCTTGGCGCTCCTGGCCACTAAGCCAGATGTATGATGATCTTGGGCAAGTTACTTCTGTCTCTTTTACTTCTGCAGAACAAAGAGCCAAACCCGGATGATCTCTCCAGATTCTTCTACACCTGACAGAAGGTGATCCGTTCTCCTGGTCCCCGCTCAGATCCAGTTCTCCTCTGGGCTAGTTGATAGAGACCGGCTGGGGGAGGGGAGTGGGGGAGTGATGTAAACCACTCCTTTCACCCCCGCCTGGTTAGGTGTTTTTTGTTTTGTTTTGTTTTGGGTTTCAGGAGAGGAAGCGACCCAAACATTCATACTCCTGTGTGTGGGTCTGTATCCTGGGCCAGTTCCATCTACTCACTCCGGTACCGCCCCGCCTGAAGCCTGTCTTATTAACCCTTCCAGGACTCCCTAGAGAGCCTGCCAGCGCACCCGGGGAAAAGGGAAGGGCGGAAGGCTACGGCATAGCTGGACAGGCTCGGGGAGCCTTAGGGTGGCAGGGCGGCTGCCGGCACCGCGCCCACCCCCCCATACCCGCCCCTCTTTACTGCGGCGGAACTCGGGTCTCCCGCCCCTCCCGCCAGGCACTCAGCCTCTCCGCGCCAGTTTGGGGCTCTGTAAATCGAGGATACGAATTCCCACTTCGACGAGCTGCAGCGGTTAGTGAGATAAATATTTGAAAACTATCTGGTACGCTCGCTATCGCGCCCCATTGCCCGCAGCTGAGGCCAGAGAGCTACAAAGCCCCGACCGGAGCTTTGGACAGGGATCAGGGGCTCCAGAGTCCAGACTGCGGCGGACCCCGCGGGCGCCCGCAGGCAGGGGAGGCTCGAGGCGCGCTGGAGGAGGGGGGCCTCGGGGCGGGGGACAGGGGACGGGGCAAATCTCAGCCACAGCTTCCGGCCCCCGGGAGTCTTCCAGCTCCAACAGAAGCTCTGCGGGCTGCTCACCTCCGACTCCCGCCGCTGGCTTTTGAACGCTTCCCGGCCCTTAGGCGACGCCGGCTTCCCTTTGCCGCCTCCGCCGTTGCCGTTGCCATTGGCGGGCGGGCTCCCGGCCCCCGGCGCCACGGGGTCCTCCATGCGGCTCCGGTCAGCGGTTCCCCTCAGCTGCTCACAGCTCTTTGCCCAAGGCGACCCCGCCACCCCGCGCCCGCAGCCAGGCCCCACCCCCTCCACAGCTATTGGCTGCGACTGTTTACCGCAGCCCCGCCCCGCGACACGATTGGCTGTTCGACCTCTTGGAGCGGGACTTAGAAGAGGTGGGGGCTCCTTCAAGGGATTTTTTCCCCCCGTCTTTTTTTCCCTACCCAGTCCTGCGGCGTTGCTGATAGCGGCAGGCTCCTGGATTGTTCCCAGGTCTACCTCCCGAATACTGGGCCCTCTGCACTCACCCCCTCCCAAATAGCGACCTTTCGGGGAGCTCTAGTCTCCGCCTCCTGCTCCACTGCAGTCTCCGTTCCCCCATTACCACCAGACCTCTGCCCCCAAATCCCGGTTCCTGCACACGTCCCAAATCCCGCTTCCGTCGCAGGGAAGGGATGGCACCGCTGGGTGGCCAGGCACACCGCCGGAAACGAGGGACTCGTTCTCTCCGTTAGCTGAGATTTCTTAAGAGAACTCACGCCGCTCGGAGTGAGGACTTAGGTGGGAGAATAAGGTTTAAGGGGCGGGGCATTTTCACTTCACTGAAATTGCTGGTGCTTCTCAGGGCTGCTCGTGGTCATCTGCCTTTCTTGGCTGAAGTGGGGCACCTTCCTTACGTTGTGATACAGGGAGTTAAAAATGGAGAGCGAGCCCTGCCCTCACCCAGTCTTTTGCTTCATTCTTCTAAGATCCCTCCTGGGGCAAAGGAGGCTGTGTGGTTTGCTCACTCTGGAATTGATCTAAAAACCAGTAAATGGGTAGGCAGTCTGGGTTGGTAGTAAGTAGCCTGAAGAGAATGGATGGACCAGAGAATGGATGGATGGGTGGAGTTGTTGAAGCGCCACTTTTCCAGGCATTGCACCAGGCACTTTCCAGGTATATCACACCTCTCTCTGACAGGTTGTTTCCACCAATCCAGTATTACTGATGAGGAAGTCAGGGCTCATAGAGATTAATTATTCCTCACAATTCTCAAGGTATCAGATTCTATCTTGTTTCAGCGTCTTTGAAGGTGCTGTTCTCTCTGGAGGAAAATTTCTGTTCTCTTGGCTAATTTCTGTCCTTCCTTAAAGCTTCTATTTAGTCATCACCTTCTCTAGAAAGCCTTGCTTTTGACCCTTCTCCTTCAGGCAGTGTTGGAGTCAGGTCAGCCTAGATCCAAAATCCTTCCACCACATCCCAAAGGAAGGGGCCTGACGGAGTTATTCCCCTTCTTATGTCTTACGGACGACTCTGTCCCATTCTTAATCCTATCTCTCCCTCACATCTTCCTCTGCTAGTTAGTAAGTGACGGATCAAGGCAGAGTAGAGGGAGTGAGCACTCCTTGGAGCTTTCTGAGTTCCTTTCTCTCCCTGGTCCCCAACGTCTCCTTACTGTGCCCTCTCACCACTTTCCCATTCATTTCTCATCCCCACCTCCCACCCTGTGCCCACAACCTGGACAGAAGCTCCAGAGTAGGGCCAAGTTTTATTCATTTTTGTACGCCTCCTTTATGCATGTTTTCAAAAAAAAATTTAAATTTATTTTTTAGAGAGGGGAAAGGAGAAAAAGAGGGAGAAACATCAATGTGTGGTTGCCTCTCACTTGCCCCCTACTGGGGACCTGGCCTGCAACCCAGGCACGTGCCCTAGATTGGGAGTGGAACTGGCAACCCAAGGTTTGCAGGGCGGCACTCAATCCCCTGAGCCACACCAGCCAGGGCTGATGACGTATGTTTAACACAGGGGTTCTGTGCTTGGACTGAAGAGTTATTTATTGTTGGGGAGGGCCTATTTTGTGCATTGTAGGATATTTAGCAGAATCCCTGGCCTTTCCTCACTAGATGCCAATAGTAACCTCCCCCTAGGGTGACAACCAGTTATGTCTCCAGATATTGCAAAATGTCCCCAGAGGGGCCAAATCTTCTGGGGTTGAGACCCAATGGTTAACAGAATTGAACTAATATGAATCTCCAAGAAAGTCCTTGGCTCAAGGCCTAAACTATTTGATTTCTGAATCCTTTTCAGGGTATAATTTGTTAAACTATTAAGGAATCATACTCGGCTTTGAAATGTACAACCTACGCGTAGCTCATCACTGCCACACAGCACAGCCCATTAGGGTTTCTTAATAAAAGAATTAATTATTCTATCTTCCCAATACCTCTCCTCCTAAGCAGTCAGAGCTCTGGGATTGACAGGCCCAGAACTTCATGTTCTCTTTTATGAGTCTAGTCAGTCAGCAGGATCCCCAACAGCGGTGGCAGAGAGAAGTGGCCACTTTTGAGGTTTGTTCCTTTTTGGCCTATCCCTAGGGCAAAGGGAGCAGAGTGATCTTCAGTTGGAAGTAGGACAGAGGACAGCTCTCCAGTCCCCTCTGGCCCGTATGTAAAGCTTTTTGCTGAGTCTAGAGCTCCACCTGGCTTCAATTTCAGAAAAGGGGTTTGAAAGATTGGTATGATGGAGACGGCAAAGAATTAACATGAGAAGAGATCTCAATCCATTACCTTTTCCACAACCTTTCACAAGAAGACAGTAAAGATCAGACATCTCTCTGACCATTATTCGGTCCAGACTTTCAGAGCCTGTCATGAGGAAGAAGCTATGTGGAAACAACTCCTGGAAGAACAAGAAAGCAAATTAACTGACAACTTTGAAACTGGAGGCTGTGGAACTGGCACACACTCAAGTTCTTTTAGTTTACTTGTCAATAGAGAAGTGACAGCTATCAATGCCATTGACCACCGTGGTGCCCACAACTCAGAGCTAATTAGGGGCTGGTCTACAAGCTTTTCCATCTTGCAGAGATGGCTCCTGTGCCGAGTTATTTTTAAACCTACACTACCACACCTCCTTGTCCCAAAATCCAGGTTTCCTGAGGCTACTGGCAGAGGGTTGGATATATAAATAGGTATATTACAAGGACGAAACATGCCCCTTCTCCCATATAAGCACTTCACTTTAATCCATGGAGGTCAGATATGTGATTAAATAGGTAACACGACACTAAGAACGCTTAAAAATAAAATATAGGAAGTCTTAAAATACCTAGTTTTTGAGGATATCAGGCAGCCTGAATAAAATAGTAGAAAAAGAACATTCTCCTCTCCCCGTCAAAAGCACGTGTGGGTGTAATGAGAAAATATCCTGCATTCAGAATGTAGAACTAGTTTCGGTTACCAACTAAAGAAGCTGCCTATCAGAAAGCTGCTCCCAAACGGCTACTCTACTGGTGGTTGAGAAAGAACAGGCCATTGGACTTGTCCTCTGGTTACTGATTTAGTCAGACAAAATCTGCCTTAGAGACGAATCTTTGCTAGTTTACTTTCTTCCCTGTGGTTGGATGTCATCGGGGCCTGAATACCGGGGTCCTTCAGTCCCAAATCATGGGATGCCAGCGAGCTTCTGTGCTCTCTAGCTCAGGGTAGCACCCCAGGGGCTTGGAAAACTTAGAACAAGGCTTTAGTTTCTCTGTCTTAAGCCTAAACTTCTCAATTCCCCAGGATGGTGGTTCTGAGAAAGCAGGATATTGATACATGTGATGGAGGTGGGGGGGGGATATTAATTAGAGGAATGAACCACCGTGGAATATGGGACTCAAGGCTAAGGCCATTGAACAGGCCAGTTGGGAGCTGTGTCAGTTTGGCACACCCTTGCCCTCCAGCAGGCTCTGTAGCCTGTTGCCCAGAAGCCACTCTTATCTCTGAATTCGTAGTTCACAGAAGCAGGGAATACTCTCAAGACAGGAATCCACTTTAAGAATATTTTATTTATCTTTTGAGATTACATGTTCATTATTGCTGATCTAATACAATCACTTAGACATTAAGATTTCCAAGAGCCTCTCAGTAATGGTGATCCTTAAGAGGTTTTATTTCCTTTCAGTGAGATGACAATGAGAACTAGATGATTATTTTTATATAATATGTAGGTATATATAGTTTAGAACTTGTCCACATATAATTTGCTGGTGTTGCCTATTTTCTTTCCATGATTTTCCTTTATTAAAAAGAGCTTAATGCAACAATGCGTTCTGATTTCTTTTAAAACTGCGACAAAGTTAATTTTGAGAAAACCATAGGAGCAGCAATTTCAGATCTGTTCGGAGAAAAGCCAAGCAGCAGAAAAGCTTTGCCGGAGCACATGGCCGTGGGGGGCTGTGCTCACACGGGAGGGCAGGATGAGGGGGAAGGAGGGCAGAGGGAAGGTAGACCAGATTATTTTTTTCTTCTTTGAGCAAAAGAAACCAATATTCACATTAAGAAGGCAAAAAAGACCTTGAAAACTAGCACAAATTCATCACAGGGATAATGGTTAAGTATCCCCACAGGCCAGGGCCACATACAGAGACAGCCTTCTTTCCCATGCTTCCAGATACCTAGGATGCATCTAAGGTGGGAGCTTGAGGGAAGAAGACACATTTGCTCTAATTGCAAGGGTAGAGGGAATAATGACCAAATTCCAACACTAAGGTAGAACCCAAATTCTCAGGAGGCCTGGGCCTCCTTCTTAAGGGTTGATTGACACAGGATCCCCAGAGAGAAAGGAAGAGAAGTCATCTGAAACTCAGAGGCAAATACCTCACTATGTAATAAGGGTAGCAACACTGGCAACCTAACCTAGAAGCCCAGTGTGGCTACTTTTTCATTTGGAATAGGTCTCTTCACTATAGCGAGGCAGAGCATGTTCTGTTAGGATCGGCACACAGTAAGCTCTGTGAAGAGCCAGGCTTTGCTGAGAAACAGCAGGTTATGATCTTTGGCCTAAGAACATAATAGGCTAGAGTCCAGACACCTGCCTAATGGAATATGATATGGATATAAGGTACAAAGAATTCAATCTTTTGCAAAAGGGATCCAATGAATATGAAATCAGGACTGGGTAGGCAAATGAAAAAATTAAATGGCCTAGTGCAATGTTCAGCATGTATGATCTTTATGAAAGAGTATAGCCATGTACGTGGCCTTTTTCCAGTACTTGCTGAGACATACAGCCTCTGATGAACCAGATTACATGGGCTGAGCCTATGCAGTATTTAATGAGGCAAACAGCCATTTACCTAAGGTCCACCTCCATACCTCCAAAAGGAAGGTCACTTCCGGACTAGTTCCAAGGGTGTATGGGAAGACCAGGTAAGTTGGAAAAGGTGGAGGTTGGGGAGGAAAGTTCGAGTGGGAAGGTTACAGTGATTCTGGGAGGTCTGGTGTTTTCTTGAGTCACCTTGGTCTTGAGACTTTGAGGGGCCATGATAGGGAAAAGAAGTGGGAAAACAAACCTGAGAGTGTAATTAGGGTTGGCAGGGGGTAGAGGGACTCATTTCATTCAAGACTCGTACAGCCCCTCTAGACTTGAGCTCTTAGAAACTATCTGGTTCCAGGGGGGCCCTAAGACCGACGACAGGTCAGTTTCCAAAAGGAATCAAACTCTTAGGTGGGACATAAAATTTCAGGCTGCTCACATTACTAACTGTCTGTAATGTTGGAGTTACTCAAGAAACGGCCTCTGAAATACAGACTCCTGCGACGGAAAAGGCCAGAACATAAAAAAGGTATCCCAACAGAGAAGAAATACCACAGGCCAAACTGCAGAGACACTGGATTTCAGTTGCATCAATGGCCGAATGTCTGATGAAGTTCAACCTGGTCAAACTAGCTTGGATCCTCTGGATCCGTTTACAGCGTCACTGCACAGCTTAGCCAGTTAGGCTGCTAAGCCCTTCCCAGGAGACAAATAAATACATTCTGCCTCTTTAGGGTGTCAATCTGTATGCCTGGAAGACCTGTCCCTTTTCTGAAACCCTACACCCCAAGTCCCTTGGAAAGTACGCCTTTGCCTGATCAGTTTCAGGAAGTTTTAGGCAATAAGAGGAAGTTTCAGGAAGCAACGCTTCACAACAAGACCCTCTTTTCCCAGACTGTATCAATTTGGAGGGGATTCCTGGGGGCTATCCAATTAAATGACAAGAAGTAAAACTATGGGCTGCCACCCCCATTTCTGAGCAGAGGTCAGCTGGGTTAGAAAGACAGCACACACACAGAAAAAGAAAACAGTGTGACAGATAGCAGAGCTGCTGAGGACATAATGGAGACAGACACATTCCTCTCGGAACCAGAGAGTGTAAAAATGGGCATCAGGATTTACGGAGAAGCAGGCGGTCCTGGGCCAAGGAGACTCCCAGTAAGCACAGGCACAGCTGAGTTCTTGGTGTAACTTGCCAAAGCCATACCACTCCTTCCTTCCAACCATTTTATAAAGAAGGCAGTGACTGTGATGGCCGAGGCTGGGCATCCAGGCCATGTTAATTCAGTGGCTTCCTAAAGGCCTTACCTGGGGACAAACCAAAGCTAAGAAAGGCAGCTGCTGAACATTTATTCCAGAAAACCCCAGGAAAAAAGGAGCCTGGAATCCCTGGACTCACTCCTGTGCCTGGCCGAGAGAAAAATGACCACTACTAGGGCTTCGGTAGGGAATAACGCAAAAGCTGCCCTGGGAACGGCTACCCGGCTTCTTTCCTTCCTCAGTCTGTCCTCTGCTGCTCTCACAGCCCTCAGGGCAGTAACCACTCTAGGCCAAAGCGACAGGCACAGGATTCTAGATTTTAATAAATAAATAACCTAATATATAGGGTGAGCGCGGCGGGCAGCTGATTGGAGAAGCAGCTTGCTGGGTTCTTTCCGGTATAGGAGTGGAGAAAAGGCTTGGAGTCCTATTCCTTAAAACTTCTTCTGGCTTGAGTTACAGGAACTTAATACCTGGAGGGAAAAAGAAAGATGAGACTGTGAGGTTATCAGCTTGTGGGGATGCTGGGACGTGAAGAGCCTGCCTAGGGAGGTGTGATAGGGAGGCCGGGACGTTTCAGGAGTATACGGAGAGGGCAGATCATTGCGGGGCTTTTTCACAACAGTAAAAAAGGCCAGCATTTCTCCAAAGAGGTAACAATTGTATCAAGAAGATGAAATGAAAAAAGGCAAACTCAGGAGAGGGAACACTAATGTCTGGAGAAAGCCTCAGCGAGTCCTTTGCGGGTGGCAGTGAGGGAGGGTAGGTTTATTTTTCTGAGTCCATGTAAATAAAAATGGTGATGATGCAAAGACCAGTTCCAGTGCAGAAAGCTCTTCACCGCCCAGGCCTCCCTGTTTTCTGGGGAACCCAAGGCACCTGTAGTAATTCGGCTTGAAGGGCCCGTTCTTGTTGAGTCCCAGATACTTGGCCTGCTCATCTGTCAGCTCTGTCAGGTGGGCATCGAAGGTGGGCAGGTGCAGGCTGGCCACATACTCATCTGGAACAGACCACAGAAGCCCAGGTGTAAGCATTCATGCCTTTTGTCTGGCTATTCGCTCCAGGTTAGGCCTTAAAAAGTTGCAAGACACCTTCTAATTCTTGGAGTTGAATAAAAAATGCTCAATTTGCTCACTGGCCCTTTGTGCTAAGTAATCTTAGTTCTCACGCTTCAGGCCCATAACCTTTTCAAAGCCATAACCTTTCTTCCTTATGGGCTGTTTTTACCTTGAACCCTTCCTTCTCCTCTGAGAGGTAAGGGAGAAATGAAGGCAATAACAGGCCTTTGGGTCTAAAACAAAGGTTGGGAGAGTGGGGGGAACTGAAAAATGGGAAGCTCCAACTTTGGTTCTGCCTTGTATTCCATGCCTTGGGTCACTCAGAAAAACTAATATTGGTAAATCAGAAAGGAATGACTACAAATGATACTATATTGTTTGCTTTGTTTTCAGTAGGCTTAGTTCTCTTATGTGTTTCTGTTTATATTCTCTTACCTGAATACATACTTCTCAGAATTTTATGTCATTTCCTATGTATTTGTTTGGCCTCCCTAACTTCATTACATATTCATTCAGAATATGGACCGTTCTCTTTCTCTTATGTCCTTCCAAGGTGTCTAGTCAAGGTAACACATGTCAACTTCTAACAGCTGCTCTGCATCTAGTGCTAAAGCAAAACGAAACCAGAAGCTGATATATTCCCTGACCTCTGCCTCGGGAGCTTATAAAGCACCTGTATCAGTTCAAGTGCTTGAGGCTGCTCTTAAAAAATTTAAGACAGTTTAATGTTTCTCTTATACAAAACACCCACATAACTAAACTCTCCATAGAAGCTATTCAGCAGCTTCCCTTTGGCCTGAAACAATGGGGTGAGAGTTAGAAAGTGCAGGATGAAAGTCTTCTTGGCCTGGGAAAAGCCTGGTAGGGGCTATCTAGAGGGCAATAAATCAGCTGTCACAAGGTCGGAGATGATTCCTCTGTCTTGGGGAAAATCTTTTTCTCCTTTGAGATTCTTACATACGAGAGAAAATCCTTAAAATCCAAGTAAACTAAATCACAACAAAGTGTCTCGACTTCACTGGAGCAATCCATGCAGAAAATGTGATAAATCTCTGAGGATGGACCCTAGGAATCATAGCTCCTACTTTACAAGATAAATGAATCTTTTTCTCCCTATTCTTAAGCAATATAGTACCCCCAAACTTCATTTAGCATCGGACTCTGAAGTACTTTGGTAGGGATGGGGATGGAAGAGCAGATGCTTACCCATTTTCTTGGGCAACAGGTAGACATCTTGCTTATAGCGACCCTCAGGAGCATTGTAAAGCTCTATCAAGGCAAGAGCCTAGAAAAGCAGAAAGACGGATGCTGACGTACCACTCACAGCAATCCAGCCCATATCAAGTGAACCCCGATGGTCTTATGGCCCTCTCCAGCCCAGTGCGTTCCCACTCTGGAGGCCTTACCTGAGTAGTAGCGGTAATTGAGAGCACAAATGTAGGCACTGTGGAGCAGCTCAGGTTCAGCAGACGGCCCTAGAGAGCAAGGATTCAGACCCAGACTGGTTAGGTCAAAGTCTCCAGACTCTGAGGAGTGAGGGAAGAGCATGCCTGCCAGTCTCCAAACACTTCCCAACTAACACTGCTGGACAACAAGCAGGGGCTCAATAAATAGAAATTAACTGATGGACATTTAAGTGAAACCATAGAAAGCTCTGGAAAATTTGATGAAGGTAACAGACAAAAGATCTCTGGGATTATGTACAAAGGAATAGGGATGGTCACATGATCCTGAGGCTTAGGCTACGGAAGAGAGCCTCTGTCTGAATTTCCCACTTGCTACAGCAGAATATTCTTCCAAGGTATTGACAGTCCTCTGTGGTCAAATCCAGGGGCAATCTCTCCAGGTTGGGAGGGAAGATTTTTTTGGATTTAGGAAGCTGTGATGATTTTTGTGCTTCTTCCTGTTTGGTTCTCCTACATTCAAGGGCAGTCTTGCATTTTGAGTGGGTGATTCAGAGACTAGAAGAGCCAGAAACAGCCCCGAATGCTGTCTTTTCCTACTTCATTTCCCAGGAAACTTGACAACTTTCTTTGCTCAATCATAGGAATAAAAAACAACTGGTTCTTGTAATTCTGTCACCAAAATTACTCGATGGGACCTTCCAGAGCAACTAGAAATAAGTCAGCAGGCAGTGGACTGACATCAAAGTAATTAATGGATATTTTACAACCTGTCCTCTGCCCCCTAGGACAACTCTTTTCTTGTGAGGAATAAGTCAGTCCCTTCACAGATGCTGTAAAGTACTTGAGAAAGTAAGATAAGGGAGGGATGGTAAAGAGAGCAGAAGGATTCACAAACATAAATGTAAAGGCCCCTAGATGAAGACAGTATATATTTTACATTTTCAAATTCAGTTTCTTTAATTTAAACAAAAAAGGAAAGAAAAAAGACAAACTCAAAATTTGAGAAAAGTCTTATCCTCCTCCTTGCTATTTTGGCATTTTCCCTAAAGAAGAGAAAGCGCCCAGATAAAAACAAGGGGTGCCGTTATAGCCACCAGGAATTTAGGACTAGCAAAGAGAAGCTTTCCAGAAAGGAAAAGTGGCCAAACGCTGCCATAAAAGGCCATGTGGAATGAAAGTCAAGACTAAGTCTGAGCTAGAAGAAGTCAGGAGAGGGAAGTACCAGTCACAGAACCAGGACAGAGCTGAGTACGTACTACAGTGCATGCTGGGCTCAGTGCAGGAGAACGGACACTCACCATCAGGGAAGCTACTAGCAAAGACATGACCCACCTGGAGCTTGCCTAAGAGAGTCTTAGTTATAGTCAGGAATGTCTACTCTGCACCTGCTGATTAAATCATCCCACAAGTGGCATTATCTCTTTGTAAGCATCACTCACAGTGGCAATGGTTCTATTCACTAATTTCTTTTACAGTAATAGTCATTATCTGACTCAGCCTGTAGAGTGACATAGAGAGACAGGATAATTGGTGAAAAGTGGGGAACCAAAATAGTTTCTTAACCGTCAGATGGCAATGAAAAGACCTTTCATGGTCAGATACAAAATCTATCGGTGAAGTAGTTAAGCTTGTGCTTAAGGGGAGTTGAATGCATGAGAGGGCATGAGGAAAAAGTGGGATCTGGGCCCTGCAGTCTCCCCTGTCAGGGCCGAATCTCTCTCCCCAGCCTCAGGTCTTACCTCTGCCAGCAGAACAATCCTCTTGCCATCAGGCCATATTACGTGGTCAACTTGGGATCTCACTCGCTCCCAGGTCAGTTCCGGAGTCCGCAGACTGGCCTAGAATACATACAGCAAGCACACTGTCAGCCATGCCAGGCCCCACTCTGTGGGCGGAAAGATGTTGAAGGGAGCCATTTCAAATAGCAAGTTGAAAGGAGCAACCAACATGCCAGATGGAGAGTACCTGTCCTGGGTTGGTTAGGACTGTTCCATTTCAGGAAATTTAATCTTAGGCCCAGCCAGGGAGAGATCACTCAGGACGGCACTCCACAACATACACAGCACGCCCACTCTCTGCTGAGCACAGTAAAAGGTGCTATGGGAAATACAAAAGAAACCAAAGACGTGGTTTCTGCCTTCAAAAGCTCTTATTTTGGTTGGGGACACAAAACAATACATATGTGAGGAGGGGAAAGCCTTTAAAATACTTACAAAGCAACATGCAAACAAGTGCAAATTAATACAGTGCAAACTGAATACACAAGTGCCGAGGAGACACACACACAAAAAGAGGATCAGGGCCGAGTGAGATTAGTCAGAGAAGGCCGAATGTCCTGAGCAGAGCATGCTGGGGCCCAAGTCCTGCCCTCTCGTCCCAGTGTCCCGGGTTCTACCTTCTTAACGACGGTGGTTCCCCCTAAAGTTACAGAAGCTTTGTGACCTAAGTGCGAATGTGCAGTAGCCTTTAGAGAAATGCTTAATGGCAGAGTAAAGCTCCCAATGGCTCACCCTCCTTCCATTTCTGTATAGTGTGTATTCCGAGAACGAGAGGAGAAATGTTAAGTATATTAACAGCAGCAATCAAGTAACAGTCACAGAGTTTAAATGGACGAGAATGTCCTCCTTCCAATACGCGATGCCTACAATAGAAAGGGAACCCACCGTCTAAGACTACCTACTGCCTCAAGCTGGTAAAGTTGAAGAGTTCTGCCAAACAGCTGTTTTCAGGCAAATAGAAACACTTCAGATATACGGTGATTATTTACTAAGTGCAGACTGTGTTCTGGGCACTGTAGTAAGGGACAGACACGGTGACAGATGGCACCGTGGACTCCTCTCCTAGACTGTGGGCTATGTATAGATACTGGACTGTATCTTCTTTTTGGTATCAGCCTAGTGGGAAAGACAGGCATGTAATGATCCTTCAGTATACTCAGGACTGCATTAGTGATCTGGTCCATTCACGACATAGATGGGAAGTAAAAAATTTCTCGAGATGTCAGTTTCATAAATTGGTTACCTTTCTAGCTGGCAATTTGGCAGTAGCTAACAAAATTTTGTATGTACCTAATCCCTGACCAATCTTTTTTTTTCCCACCCTTGCCACGCCGCCCTGACCAATCTTTTAAGGCTCTCTTATCCTACAGAAATGCTTGCTCAAGTTCAGAAATATCAGTGCCCAAGAATGTTCACTCAGTGTTATTTATAATAGGAAAAATGTAAATCAACAAGTAAGTGGCTAATCAGGATAATTCCATACAATGGAATGTTATGCAATTGGTTTAAAAAAGAAGCGTATCTATATGCGTTAACATGAAAACCATTCCTTATTGCTAAGTGAAAAATAAAACTGAGTTGCAGAATAATATACTATCATTTCAACTATGTAAATTTTTACTTACTTTAAACATATTGATATTGTTTGAAATTTTAAGCTAAATGAAGTATGACGTTAAAATTACAATTTTAAAAAGAAGTTTTATAAATAAACACTATAAATAGAGTTACAAAGAAATTTAAGTAAGCAGATAATTGTGGGAAGTTAGGGATATACAAGGTAAATCCCTTAGCCTTTAGAAATATCACCACAGAAGGCATTAACCACAAAGAGCCACGAGATACTCCGGGTGACACTGGTATTTATTTATGGAGATGATGGGACTTCAAAGTACTTCAAGTTCTTAGTGTCTCACACTCCTGCTAATCTTCCAGAAGACAAGCAATATTGGTGATTGGGAGTAAAGAGCTACTCCATGATTAGCAAGAAAGTATTTCTAATACCTGTTTTAGAAAGTATTTCCTGAGAAGAAAAGACATGGTGGGATCAAGGAAAGGACACTTATGAACATCATACAATGATCAACGCTTGGAGTAGAGGCAGTTTACGGGAGCACAGGAACGGCTACGCTGCAAGACCGGAGGGTCAGTTTAAAAACGGGGTTTGAAGAGCTGTCCCTGCAGCTCTGACAACCCAGGTGGGTCTATTTGGCAGTCACGCTGCTCACGAGAAGGGTTTCCTATGGCTCAGCAGAGCTTTGCAAGAATTTCTCTTAAAGGCATCCAATCGTCTTTACTGTGGATTTACAATCACTAAACAATCTACCAGGAAAAAGCTTCCTAATGCCGACTACGTTCCCAAACTAGGTGTACGTCCCACTGTAAATTAGTTACTATGCTCGCACAAGTTGGTAGGACACGATTTTGAACAGTGTACATCAGTTTTTGGGGGGAGAACAACTGTGGTTCTGGTCCTGCAAAGCATGGAGTCAATAGCAAGTCTCGGGTTGCAATTCTCTGGCTGACGACAACTTTAAAAGCCTGGGTACATCGTGGTTTAACCACCTGAATTGTGAGGCTTACAACCATACAGACTTTCCATGTGATGCACATGGATAAGCAGGTCTGCTTCCAAGGGAGAGGACGTACATGTGAACATGGCCAAAAGGCAGCTAAGAGCACAGTCCCTGTCACAAGTTCCCAAAGTATTCACAGCATTTATATTCCTCAGAAACAAATGCAGCTTTCTGAACGACCAACTTTTGATGAGCTAGCTATTCATTCCCAAAAATGCAGCACTCAACATCTCAAGGTTGGGTAAAACTATGAATTTCTACAAAAAAAACCCCAAACCTTAAACTTTTGAACACTAAAAATAACTGGAAAGCCCTGGCTGGGTGGCTCAGTCAGTTGGAGCATCACTGCATACACCCAAAGGTTGAGGGTTCGATTCCTGGTCAGGGCACGTACCTAAGTTATGGGTTTGATTCCTGATTAGGGTGCCCATGGGAGGCAGCCAATCAATGTTTCTCCCTCTCTCTAAAATCAATAAACAGATCCTCAGGTGAGGATTAAAATAAAAATCTGAATAAAAACTTACCAACTTATTCTCTTTCGCAGTTTCACTGTCAACTTACAGTGATTCTCCACTCTCTCTCTCACACTTGACCCCCAACCCATTTAGTAAATCCCTCTGATCCTGCCTGCACAACAGACCACTACTTACCACCTTCACTGCTACCCACCTGATCCAAGCTACCGACTTCCATCGCTGGAAATACTGAAAGAGACTCCTGTTGTCCCTGTCACTGCCCAAGCTCCAGACATGTTTTCTTTATATAACAGCCAGAGTAATCTTTTAAAACTAAGTCAGGGAACTTCTGGTCAAGATGGCAGTGTAGGTAAAGGCAGTACTCACCTCCTCCTACAACCACATCGAAATTACCACTAAACTACAGAACAACCATCATTCAGAACCACCTGAAACCGAGCTAAATGGAAGTCCTCCAAGTAGGGAATTTAAAGAAGACACAGCAAGACTTGTGTGAAGGAGGGATGGAGCCCACATCCAACATGTGGTGGCTAAGATTCCAAAAGGATTTCTTGGCTGTGGAGTTCCCCACTGAGAAATGCAGGGTCCCAGTCACACACCAGCCACCCACCAGCCCAGGGTTCCAGTGCTGGAAACAGAAGTCCCCCTAACTTCTGGCTGTAAAAGCAAACTTTGCAGGCCAGAAAGGATTGGCAAGAAAAACTAAAGCAAGGACCTACAACTATGATTACTCTACCCAGCAAAACTATCATTTAGAATCGAAGGGCAGATAAAGAGCTACCCAGACAAGAAAAAGTTAAAGGAGTTCATCACCACCAAACCAGTACTATACGAAATGTTAAAGGGTCTTCTTTAAGAAGAAGAAGGAATAAAAGATAAAAACATGAACAATAAGCCCTGGCCGGGTAGCTCAGTTGGTTAGAACATCATCCCAATACACCGAGGTTGCAGGTTCAGTCGAGGTCAGGGCACAAGAACCAACCAACCAGTGCATCAATAAGTGCAACAGCAAATCAATCTCTCGCTCTCTCTCCCCACTCTCTCTCAAATCAATCAATAAAAAACGAACAATAAAATGGCAATACATACAGATCTATCAACAGCTGAATTTAAAAAACAAAACAAATGAATAAGCAGAACAGAAACAGACTCATGGACACAGAGAACATTTTGACAGTTGCCAGATGGGAGGAGGGCTTGGGGGATGGGTGAAGAAAGCGAAGGAATGAAGAAGCACGAATTGGTTGTTACAGAACAGTAATGGGGACGTAAAGTAACACAGGGAATAAAATCAATGATATTCTAATAACTATGTGTGGTGCAGGATTGGGTGCGAGATTTATTGGGATGATCACTTAGTGAGTCATATAATGTCTAATCACTGCGGTGTACACCTGAAACTAATATAATAATGTATGTCCACTATAACTGAAAGTAAAAAATAAGTAAAACATTAAGTCAGATTTTGTCAAAACCATCCAATGGCTTCCCTTGCACCCAGAATAACACCCAAAGTCCTAGCATGGTCTACAAAGCTCTACATAACACACACTCCCCGAGCTGTCTCCTACCCCCACCCCCCGGCCCATTCTGTTCCTGCCAAGATGGCCTCCTTTCTGTTCCTCAAACACATTAAGCACTTTCCAGCTCAGGGTCTCTCACTCGCCACTCTCCCTGAATAGAATGCTCAGAGGGCTTGCTCCTGTAATTCATTCAGGTTTTTCTTCAAATGGCATTTCCTCCAAAAGACAGTCCTTGATCACCCTAACTAAAACAGCAACCTCATTGTCTTTACCTTGCTGTTTTTCTTCAACATTAGGCACTAACCGGCAATGATTGTCTATTTGTTTATTATCTGTCCCCTACATTAGAATATAAAGTTCAGGACAGCAAGCATATTGTTATTCACTGCCACTCTTCAGACAGGCCCTTGGCACAGGGCAGAGCAAGTATTCAATTCAAATTTGCTAAATAGGGAATGAACATTCTGGTTTCAATGATTAGTTGAGTTTGCTATTTCCTCAAATTTTATTTTCTATGCCCTGTGACACTACCATCAAAGAGTGAGTAACTAAATTTTTCTAAAGGTCTTTTGAGCATCTTCCCCCTGGATTACTTGGTTTAGTCATATACTTTCTAAGAAAAACACAAAAAGAACTGAGAGATGGCCTTTGGCTAGTGTCCTTGGCAGACACTGGGCTACCTAGCAATATTTGCAAAACTAAGCCTAATTTCAACATAGAAGCCAGAGTGATCCTCTAAAAATAAAAGCCATCCTTTTAAAATAGAAGTCAGATTGTTATAAATCCTGCGAGGGCTCCCTATTTCTCTCAGAATATAATCAGGAGTTCTTACAATGGCTTATGAGACCCTATGAGGTCTGGCTCATTACCTCTCTGACCTCATTCTGAGATATTCCTTATGTCTGGGCTGCCTTCAGAGGAGAGATTACCTTCCCAATTTGAAGTTAATCTAGAAATCACGAGAAGGTAATGGCAGAACATGCAGGAAAATAAATTAAAAAAAAAAAAAAACTAGCCTAGAAGTAAAAAATCCTGAATTTTGTGTTCTAATTTCATTTTTGAATTAAAGCAATGACTAAATAATGTAGTTAACTTCTTAGTTTCCCAACTGAAAGTCAAGGATAAGAATAATGTCTCATGGGGTGGTCAAGAGGATGATATGAGATACAGTAAAAATATGAAAATATATCATTGCATTTGGAATTATTTTTATTTCAGTGCTGGAGAGTTTAGAAGGGGAAAATTCCTTCCCCTTTCCCTTAATCAGAAAACTTCTCACTTGGGCTTAGAGGAGGACTACTTTCCTTAAGCTTTTCCCGTTGGGGGCTCTATAAGCAGATTAATCCAGAAAAGTACAAGCATGTGCTAGACAGTTTTAGAAATATTAATATCTTAGACCGCTTACTAAAGGGGCAGTATGGCATGTAAGTGAAACTGAACAACTACAAAAGGAACTAAGTGACTCACTATAAGCAACATATCATGGTAAAACAGAAATAATGGAGCCATGCCATTCAGAAACCTCAAGGGTAGAAAACAGGCTTTGGTAGGTTGTTTGTCCAGCTAATTTCATAAATGGAAGAACAGAGCAGAGTTAAAAAGAGAAACCATTTAAAACAGGTACTATGAGAAACCACTTAAAGTAGATATTATCGAACAGGCTCTCAGGATATGAACTGATCCTTACCTGGCAGTGCAGAAGCTCAATCAGAGCAGCCCCCAGTGGAGATAAAAGCATGCTTTGCTTGAGCCATTTACCCAGAGAGAAATACAGTTGTGCCAGAAAAATGCCACAAAAATTTAAAACCAGAGTGAAAGTCACAATGAGAGATACTTTGGTAAGTCTGAAAAGAAATAAATAACACTTCTATTAACTATTACTTGGGCAACTTAGTTGGACCAAGTGTTATGTTGGATTGAAAAAATTTAGGGTGACTATAATCAAATTAGAGCACCAAAGAGATGTATTTTCCAGGTTTGAGGAAGACGAGGAACATATGCCACTGAGTTGATCTGGGCACCTACAGATCTAATTACGATACATTTGGAAAACGGTCCAGGAGAGACTGAGCCCAATGAAAGAGGGAGAGAGAGAAAAGAAACCATAGGATTTGCCAGACACAGTCAAACTTGAGCCGTGTTCTCATTCCAGCCCATAGATTTCACTCCCTTGACTTACTTCCTTAAACCAAGCTACTTATCTCACTTTTATGGTAAGATTAAACACCCCCAAGATACTGACTACCATTTTATAAAATCGAACTCACATTTGTTATACCCTTTTTGTAGTTCTGAATTTACACAGCTCTCACCCTAAACATAAAGATAAAATGGCTTACAGTGTCAGTAGGTATCAAGGAAGACAAGGGTCATGTGAAAGGATCACACTGAGACAAAGAAGCTTCGTATTATCCACAAGCACAGATCACAGAGCTAGTCAGTGAACAGACTGTGGACGGCTCTGCCAGGACAGTCACATTTAGGGTGGCTGGTGCCCCTGCTCTTTCCTCTTCCAGTTTTTTTTTTTTTTGGCAAGGAGAAAAGAAAAAGCCCCCAGTGATGAGATACTTAATCTTACCACATCAATCTCCGTGTTGGAATGTCCCATGTTACAAACAATGCAGCCATTCTTCATACGGTCCAAGTGCTCTCTGGTTACCACATTCTTGTTACCTTAGAAACAGAAGAGACAGCCACGTGAGAAGGGATGAAGCTGGACCCCTACCTCACACCACATGTAAAATTTAACTTGACATGGATCAGAGACCTGAATGTAAGAGCCAAAACTAAAACTCTTAGCAAAACATGGGAATAAATCTTTCTAACCTTGAGTTAGCCAATGGTTTTTTAGATATAACATCTAAAGCACAAGAACCAAAAAAAATGAATAAACAAAACAAACCACACTGAAATGAAAACTTTTGTGCTACAAATAATATCACCAAGAGAGTGGAAAAGACAACATGCAGAACAGGACAAATATTTGCAAATCATGTAACAGATAAGAAACTTGTACCCAAAATTTGTAAAGAACCCTTAGACAACTCAATAAAATGACAACCCAATTTAAAAACGAACAAATGCCTGACTGGTGTGGATCAGTGGGTTGGGCGTCAGCCCGAAAGCCAAAAGGTCACCAGTTCAATTCCTGGTCAGGGCATAAGTCTGGGTTACAGGCCAGGTCTCC
>VMDR010004140.1:0-22842 GCA_007922815.1 Macrotus californicus
AAAAGGGTCAGTATGCTGCTGTTAATTTCTAACAGCAGTTAATTCTGAAAAGTCATCTACAGTTATCTTTAAAATACATTTTAAAATTTCTCTGGATTATGAGTGCATTTTCTCTAGATCACTTCATTTAACCTGTATTATATTCATTGGTTTTTCTAAATAATTTAATGTTACCCCTTTAAATGTCAAAACTTTCACATTTTGACAATCTTTATTGGGAAATATCTTAGGATATTTAACTCTTACTGAACAGAGAGAAAGATGACATGAATGAATCTTTTGTGGATAACTCCCAGGATTACTTGTGAGAATCCATCACTGCACAGTCTTATAAAACAGCGATGCTCCTGGGGTCTCCGTCCTGAATAACCCAAACCTGCTTCCCTGTTTGTGGCTGTGCTGCCTCCTCCCTGCCATCAGCTGTCACTTTTGCTGATCTGCCATTATGCTGCTTGTGTTGTGCCACCTTATGTTGTCCTTTTGTCTTCCTAAGAGGCTCATACTGGCTCCAGATGCTCAGATAGTGTGAGAATGATGTGCTTTGTGAGAGATATTTGCTACTCAGAGGTTCTGTCACTTGTTTCCAGGTTCCAGGCTGTGCCCCTAATTACTGACTTTCTTAGGGACGGTTTAATTGGGAGGAACTAGTAAACCGGCCAGATCCTAAAACTTGCCTCCTAGTCCCCTCAATATGTGCTTCAAAATTCTTCCTACAACATTCTAAATTCTAAAAGAACAATAGATCACAATTAGATGGTGCTTATTCTCTTGCACCATTTGTACATCAGTCTCTGCATCTTTACAATTCTCAGGTTATTTCCAATTTCCAGATTACAAAAAAGAATGGAGGCACAGAAAGTAAGTGATGTGCTCAACAGGTGCATAGCTGGTAAGTGGCAAAGCTGGGACTCGAACACAGGAGCCTGACTGTGAGCTCTGTGTTCGTTCCTACATGCCTCGCTTCCCAGGATCCCATCTCTGTGGTCATTGGTGGGAACTGGAATGCATAGGCATGGTTCTGGGCATCTTACTAATATCTTTGGTTCCTATGATATTATCATCTCTTCATAAGGACTGAAGGCTTAGAGACATTAAGTGTCTTGTTCAAATCATGCAGTGATGGGCTCATTCCTTAAACACCTCAAGGACAAAAGCCCCCATCATTCTCCATTTGCCTATAGGATAAAAGCCAAATTCCTCACTGGCTGGCAAGGTGTCATGTTATCTCTCCAGCCTTATCTCCCACTGGGCTCCAGCTTGACTCCTCTGTTCTACACTGGCATGTCTGAGCCCTCTCCCCCAACCCTCAGGCTCACTCCCAATCCCAGCCTTCTATCTGTTGTTCCCACGACCTAGAATGTCCTGTTTTCCCCTTTGTGTCTACTCAAACCTGTGTGACAAGGGACACAGCTCAGCCTTCCCTCCCCCATGAGGTCCTCCTGCATGAAGTGCCCCAGGCCCTACCAGTCTCACTTCACCCTAGGTTCCTCACATCATCACGCCCTGGGGCACTGAGCAAGCACAGCTATTCCCCAGACCATTGGTTCAGGCCCCTGACTCGAAGCTCCACCCACGCTTGACACCTGAGCTGAATATTTGATTCACGTGGTATCATATACAGGGGTGGGCAAAAGCAGGTTAAGTTACCAGGTATCATTATCTAAAAGATAAATCACAAGTGTATGAAATAATAACAATAAGACAAATAATACAAACAAATAATACAATAATAAATAAATACGAATACAAGAATAAACTCTGTTTTGAGTATTCACAACTGTAAACCTACTTTTTCCTACCCCTGTATCTGAAGACGTTTCCCTATTACCTGTTGTGTCAAGACATGGGGCAAAAACTGCATTCCATGGGCAAAATTAAAGGCAGATGATGTTTATCATTGGTGCTTTCTCATATAGCTCCCGCCCCGCAAGTTATTCTGATAGATGTAAGGTTATATGTATGTGTAACCTTATCACTCTTTTTCTCCTACAATTTTTTCTTTCCGTTATGAAAATAATAATAACAACAGACATATTACTGTGTGCCAGGTACTTTCCTAAGTGTGTCATGAGTATTAACTTATTTAGTCTTCCTAACAATCCTTTGCACTAGGTTATCTATTATTACTCTCTTTTACAGATAAGGAGACTGCATTACAGAGAGCTGAAGAAACTTGCCTAAGGTCACATACCTGGGATTCAAAGCTAGGTAAGTAATTATGCTATGCTGCCTCACCAATAAAATAACGTATTGCTTTTTTCTGATGGTGAAAGTAATGCCTGTGAAGTGTTTTCAAAATCAGAAAATAAAATATAAGTGCCACACAGCTATGGTAAGTGGACAGCAAAGCATGTTCTGATTTGTTGTGAAGTGAGCGTGGGTCCCGAGTTCTAATGCTAACAGTGCTGTGAGCTGGGTCCCAGGGCTGAGGCTGTGCAGCGGTGCAGGACAAAAGTCCATTCTTACCACACAGCCAAGGGGGAAGAGACGGAAGGCAGGGAGCAAGAACATGGACCTGCTCTGAAAAGGCAAAAACCAAAGTACAAGGAGAGTATCACCCAGAATCCTATAAACCAGGGAGAATTAAAAATCTACTCAAGCAGATACAAATACACATTAGTTCCTGTTTCACAAATGGAAACATACTGTACATCATGGGATTTTTTTGTCCTTGATTCAAAATTTTAAATAGATTTATTGAGATATAATGTATATACCATTAAATTCCCTTGTCTTAATCATACAAATGATTTTATTTGTAGTACAGACGTCTGCAAACATTACCACACTCCTATTTTAGGCTATTGCGTCGCCCCGAGAAGACCCCTTATACCAATTTGCACTTACTCTGCATTCCCAACCCTACCCCCTGGCACCTAAGGATCATCTTATGGACATTTCATACAAATGGGAACATACAATATGTGGTATTTTGCATCTGACTTCTTTTACTTAGCATGATGTAGTCAAGGTTCACTCTTGCTGTAGCACATATCACTACTTCAACCCCTTTCGGTGGATGGGTAATATTCCATTGTATGTGTATACCAATCACGTTTTGCCTATTCATTCAACTGTTGTTGGACATTTGGATTGTTCCAAATCAACAATGCTGCTATGGATATTCATGTACAAATGGTTGTGTGGACGTGATGTTTTTATTTCTCTGGGGCAGATATCTAGGAGTGGAATTGTTAGGTCATATGATAAAGTCTCTAAAATGGCTATGCCATTTTACATTCCCACCAACAATATATGAGAATTCTAGTTTCTCCACATCCTAGCCAATACTTGCTGCTATGTTTTTGATTCTAGCCATCCTAGTGTGTGTGAAGTGCTGTCTCATTGTTGTTTTGATTTGCATGTCTCTAATGACTAATAATACTGAGCATCTTTCCATGCGCTTATTGGCCACTCAAATACCTTCTTTGATGCAATGTTTATTCAAAAGTTTGTTCATGTTTCAATTGGGTTGCCTTTTTATTGTATTATACACTCCCAGAGTTCTTTATATACTAGATGCAAGATCCTTTATTTTATATATATATATTTATATAATATGAATATATTGTATTTAATAAATCAAATATATTTATATTATATATATTTAATATATATTTATATTATGAAATGAATATATATAATAAAGGATCTTGTATCTAGTGTATAAAGAACTCTGGGAATGTTATATATGTATATACACATATATTACATATATGATTTCCAAATATTTTACTCACAGTTTGTGGCTTGTCTTTCCACTTTCTCAGTGGTGTCTTTTAGAAGCACAAAGGTTTGGAATTTTGATGAAGTCAATCTGTGACTTTTTTCTTTTATCACTTGGGCTTTTGGTATCATATCTAAGAAGTCTTTGCCTAACTCTGCATTATTTTAGGACAAACCTGCCCCCATCGCCCCCTTGTCAGTTTGTCTTGGACATCTTTGTACCTCAGTAAACACAGACATGCATCATCATCCTTCCTGGCTTTGATTTTTGGAAAGAGGAGAGGAAAGAAAGGACACAACAGGACCAGACTACTCCAATTATCCAGGACAACTCTGTTCGTTCTTGGGGCACTCCTACTTTCATTTTCTACCATCTCATATCTGGTACCTCTTCTGTGGTTTGTGAATAAAAGCTTTATTAGGCTATTAACTGTGTCATAACATTTTACGTTGTAATACCTTGGTTCCTGGCCCCCAATTTTCTGTAGACTTAAATTCTTCCATCATAGATTGTAGTGACTGGGTGCTCATGAGAAACATGTGTTCCCCTAGAACTGAAATTTGACAGCCACTGCTTCCAGCATCTACTTCATTCTCTAAATCTGACTGAGCCTTGGGAATGACTCAGCTCTAGTTACTGTATTAAAATGTAAATGTGGAAAAAGAAAAGTAAATTGTGGATAACAACAATTGGCACATTGGTTTTCATGGAAGATTTAGGGATATTTCTGAATAAAATAGTGGTTATCATTTGACAGGTTCCAGAATGAGATGAACCGGTACACCCTGGCCTCTATGAGTGGAGCTTCACTGGCTCGATGTGTAGGATACCAGGCATTGTGTAAAGCTGGAAGCTTCTTCAGGAACTAATTTCAGACAGCGGCACTGATGGGGAAAATCCAGGGAGGGAAAGAGCCTGTGAAAGGGGCCTCAGAATAAGAATGGGAAAGGCTGGTTAGAGGATTTCAGAGCTCAGTGCTGAAAACATTCATCTAAAGAGAGGGTCACTGGACAACCATTTTGATGAACAACCAAAGTAGGATGGCCGTGTTCCTTTGCAGAACTAGCTCCCTAGGGTTGGAGTCCAGAATTTGGAACCTGAGCACTGACACTCAGGAAAAGCAAGGAGCATGGGGGAAAGATGTAAGGACAACCCCTGGCTGGACAATGGCCACTGCAAGGTTATGGAAATGCCCTGAGCAAAGAGGTACACAAGGGCCAACAAAGAGCTCCTCCAAGCTGGTAGGTAACTATATGAGGCTGAGAAATGCAGAGGGAGATCATTCTAAGTCCTTTAAGCAGTAGCCTTAGGTCTCTAACTTGTTTTTTTCACATGGAAAACAAAACCAAGTCACTACAGGGGCCAGCTGCTGTGTGCATGGAATATACTGGAAGACAGAGAGACCAGCTGGAATCTACTGCAGAGATTCAGACATGAGGAGGGCTGGCCTCACGGATGGATTTGCGATGCAAGTACAGAGAGAAAGAGACAAACACGGGTGGGAGTGGGGTAGGGGTGGGGCGATTGGTGTGAGATGATCCAGGAGGTATAATTATATACGTACAGTAAAATGCAAAAATCTTAAGTATGGAACAAATTTTGATAAATGTCGGCATTTGTACCCCCACCCCAAGGTTTTTTTTTTTTTTTAAAGGCTGAGTTTCTCTGGCCTGCAGATCCCAAGTGAAGCTGCCTCAAATGGAAGAAGGTATATTAACCTTATGGCGAGAAGCAACAAGGGCTAGAACTATAGATATGAAAGTTATCCAGAGCCAACAGATAGAAATATTGTGAGCAAATGCACACAGGTGCGGGAAAGGGGAACTGGAGAAGGGAAAGGCCCCATTTTTGGAGTGCATGAGCCCCACACACTGAGAGTCTTATTTGCCGGTGTAAGTGGAGGCTTTTTTCGCAAGCCTTCACCCTCATAGTTGATTCTCTTAAGCGAGAAAGAAACCACTTTCCGAGTTGGCTTTTGGAAACGTCAGCCCTATGGAACTTTTAGAATGGTTTCACTGGGGGAAAGGAGCTGCAAGACCCCAGGGGGTGGCCTGCACCTCCTCCAAGCAGCTTGCACTAATATGATGCAAAGTTTTGTTCCTGACTTGGGGAGCCCAGCTCCCTCCGTGCAGCGGCCTTGCAGCAATGCCTTCGGTGTATGCAGCTTGTGCAAGCTGACAAGAACAGGAGCATTGCGGTTAGAGTTGGGGGATGGTGGGCGTGGCCGCGCCCTCTCCCGCCCAGGCAGTCCCGGGAACATTCTTAAAAGTATCCAAAAGTTCTGCGCCGTGCGCGCCAAAAGAAAATATAAAAGGGCACAACCCCCCACTACTCCAGGCATTGCCTGTCCGGACCTCATCACTCCGGCTGCACCTCCGGCTGCAGCGCACGCGCTTGCGGGCCTTCTCGGGAGACTAGCCGTCGACTGGGTGCTTCCCTTGCAGCGGTCTTCAGACCGGAGAGGCGACCAGAGAGTACCTGCACTTCTCTTTGGCGCACCATGCCCAACGACGATGCATTCAGCAAGCCCTCCGCACCGTCGGAGGCTCCGCACGCACCCGGCGCACCACCGCAGGGCAAGGCCGGGGGCTTCGGCAAAGCGGGCGGGCAGCTACTGGGAACCTCGAGCGCCGGAGGCGGGGGCGGCGGCGGTGGCGATGGCGGTGGCGGCTCGGGGACATCCGGCCTAGGCGCCGGGAGCAAGAAGTCTCCGCGGCTTCCCAAGTGCGCGCGATGCAGGAACCACGGCTATGCGTCGCCGCTCAAGGGCCACAAGCGCTTCTGCATGTGGCGGGACTGCCAGTGCAAGAAGTGCAACCTGATTGCGGAGAGACAGCGCGTGATGGCCGCACAGGTGAGCGCCCAGGGGCCAGAGTTCAGCCCCGAACATTGCTGGATAAAGTCCGTTTGACCTAGCCCACGCCAGGCGGGGCCGGGGTTTGGGAGGGAGCGGAGGCGGCGGCGCTCAGCGGAGGCCGCGGCGCGCTCGCTCCGGGTGCTCCCAGCCACGCGCTCCCAGCCACGCGCTGATGCCGCGCTCGGAGGGGCTCGTCTCCGATCCCGCCGGCGGAGCAGGGAGGTGTGGGGTTCGCTCGGCTCCGTAGGCCCTGGGATCCCTGATCGAGCCCTTCAGCAAAGAGTTGCAGAGTTCGCTCCTTTGGGGGGTCCCCCAAATCCCCAGAATCTCTGATTTCGCTTTTATAGCAAAGTTGCCGGGTTCGCTCACGGGTCCCCGAGATCCAGGAACTCAACCTCCAGCGCAGACGTGCGGGTTCCGCTCTGCGGGAGACGGGCCCTGGGATTTCCGCTCCGGCTCGCAGCGGGGTGGCTGGGCTCGCCCCTTTGGGGGTTCGGAGGGACCCCTGGCTCCGCCCCAGGGAGAGAGTTGCGCTTAAACTCAGAAGGTGCCAGCTTGGGCTCCTTGTTTTGGCGAAAGCGAAACCTGGCTGCGTGTCTGGATAACGTGTTGGGCAGCAGCTTTTCTAGAAAAGTCGCTGTAACGGACGCCGGCATGGCGTGGCCGTCGCTGCGCTCTTGGCGCACTTTTCTTGTTGGCGCCGCGCGGGTCGCGGCCGCGCGTCTCAGCCATTTTGGGCGCCGCGGCGGTCTCGCTGGCGTCTGGAGCTCGCGCGCCCCCCCGGAGTGGTCCAAGTGCAGATTGCCCTGTGTCTGCCATTAGAACACGCCTGGGAGGGTTTCCCCAGTATGCGCGGTGGGGAAAATGCCGGGGTGTGCAGGTTTATCTGTCGTTCATGTTTTTTCCCCCTAAAGCGGCAGAAGCACGACAGTAATTTAACAACGGAAATTTAAAGAGGAAATAGTCAATGTCGTTGGTATCCTAAAAAGATTTTTGGAAGAGGATATTATACGTTCTTTCCAGCTAAAAGTTGTTTTATCTTTCTAAGGTTATTTTAAGTGAAAAGGTAACCCAAGAAGCATTTACCAACGTAGCCTTTACCAGCCCAAGAAGCTACTTTTAAATAGGAATGTGTAGGTATCCTCCACTGAAAATGAATTCGGTAAGAGCTTGAACAGGGTTGCACAGATGCTTAAAGATTTTACTTTTACGTGCATCCTTTTTAAAAATGTGTTTTAAACTAGATATATTTTGGTTTCATAGATTGTGTGTGTGCGCAGTCATGGAAATACAGGTCGTTATTTTTTTTTTGGTTTCTTTATAGATTTTTAGCTTAATCTATAGTGGATGAAAAGAGTAAACTGGAGTGTGGCATTAAAATGTATGACAAGGAGCTTACTAAAAAAAACTTAGGAACATTTAAATTGTGTTTGTAGTTAGGCAAATATTCTGAATATTTGGTCGTCGGTCTAAATAATGTAGAGAGTATGCTTGGGAGGGGAATTGTCCTCAAAATGTAATACAAATATTTATCCAAGTAGGGCCATTAATTTTGAATAAGCTTTACTAGTAGGGGCACTAACTTCGGAGAAGGCTATTTGTTATGCTAAAAACAAAAGCAACTCAGAATTGCTTTTATAATGTGACACTGAAGTGTTTTCCACACCAGAAGGCTTGTGCTGTGCCAGATGAAACCTTTCACATCCATGTAATGGCCATTTTTTAGTCTTTCTGAAATCGCTTGAAATTGATCTTCGATATGACTCTAAAATAAATGTCTTTTTGATCAGTTGCCTCACCTTCCCTGTTTAAACATTTACGAAGAACCCTTGAAAGGTCTTTGTAAAAGTGTCTCTGGTTCAGGGAGCGTTTTGTGCGGTTTGTGCACGTATGGGATCCGTGTAAATCAAGGTACAGGTAGGCACTGACATGCTTAACAGCTTTGTGGGCATTTTTAAATTATGTCTGATCAGATCTTTCCTATTTTGTTTCTTAACTTATTGGTTAATGATAGAAAATCCAAGATTTAAGCTGAATTACTTTATCTTAATTATTTAAAGATTCTTTTTGTGAGGTGGAGACACTTAAAATGAGCAAAATGACTTTCAAATTAATCAGCTTTCTAAATTTGGACTGCAATTTCCCTAAACCGCATATAAATTGTAGTTTTGCTTCTGGCTCACCATTTTGATTTCAGTTTTTGGCCTGTGTTTGGGACTCTGAGGTACCAGTACCTTTTCATTTCATTATCACCAAGAGTCAGTTTAAACAAAAAGTCTCCCTTTTTTGGTTACATGGAGTCAACAAAAATACAATTTATTTTCTTTACACCTCTTTTTTCAACCTTTAACAATGTTATTTAAAAGAAGATATATTGAAGACTGGACCATGGGAACTTTCTTAGGTGTGCTAGGTCCCTTCCATCTCCTCCTTCCCGGCCTGGACTTCTCCGGAGACTTCCATACCGGCGCCCAGCCCTTCCCCGCTGCTTCGCCACACGCTCGCGCCACCTCAGAGAACAGAGCTCCACAGTTTTCCTAAGCAATCGCTGCCTTGGCTAACCCCCCTGTCCCCTTGTTCTGCCCCTTCATCCTTACCTGTGCAGGTCCTACTCAACCTAATATTGAAGGCCCTGTTCCAGTGCCACCTCTGGCCGATGCTTACACTTGAAGTTATCTCTGTTTCTGTTTCTGAATGTCTTCTGTAGGGTTGGTGTGTACCTCTCCTGTCCTGGTTGCCACATTCTGCTTTGAGCTGCAGGTTTGCCTGCCTCCTGTTTCTCCTTTTAAAAAATAGTGCCTTAGGATCTAATCCAGTCTTGCTGGTTGCCGTTCCCTTTCACAGATTTGTGAACGAAGGAGTGAGTGATCCCATTCTCCTTCCTGCTCTTCTAATTAATTCATCAGCGCCGACTTCTCTTCAGGTGGAACTCCTCTGCTTGGCTGATTCCACCATGTTTCCTAATTCTCCCTAGCTAACCTTATTTCCTTCTGATTTACATACTAATTTGTTTAATGAACATTTTTTTGAGCACCTGTGTGCCTGACACTCTGGCTCTAAGCCATTTCTCAGCTTTGGCTGCACATCGTAGTTACTTGGAAAAGAGAGATTCTCATACCTCAGGCTGGAGCTAATGAATCATGTCTGGGGTGGGTGGGGCTTCAGTGGTCTTCTCAAAGCTGCACAAGTGATGCTTACCGTGTGCTGGAGGATGACCTGCTGCCCTGTGCTTCCAGGTGGCCCTGAGAAGGCAGCAGGCCCAGGAGGAGGAACTGGGGATCAGCCACCCCATCCCGCTGCCCACTGCGGCTGAGCTGCTTGTCAAGAGAGAGAACAACGGCAGCAACCCGTGCCTGATGACTGAGAGCAGCAGCTCCTCCCAGCCTCCGCCGGTCAGCACCCCTACCACTGCAGTGCCTGGTGAGCTGGGGGGCTGGGGGCTCATAACATGGCTGGGCATGAGGGGGAAAAAGGGCCGTGGTTGCAGAAACAGTCTCAGGAACGTCCTGAGCCACATTTCACATTCAGAGCTTAGAAGATTTTCTTAAAGGATTCTTCCTCTGAAGGTCTGTTTTTGGCTGCCTTACAAAGGAGATGGCCATTATTCTAGAATTCCAAGTTCAACAGCCATACTTTTCTGTTGGTTATTAGCCAAGACTGAATCTGGACAGAGTCAGAATCACAGAATGTCAGAGGAGTGAGATTTTCCAGATTTCATCTCAATCCACCCCCTTCATTTTGGGGTCCTTTTGGTGAGAGCTAAAGATCCTTGTTTTCTAGAATTAAACTTCCGTTTCTCTGGCAAATTACTGCAATTCGTTTGGGTCAGGTTTCAATGGGCACTGGGAAGTGAGGGAAGGCATGTCCCTTTGGCTTAAATTCTCTCTCCTGCGTATAGACACTGTACCAGGGGTTATATGTATGTTAATTCACTTTATTTCATTCTCAGAAGTAGGAGGTGTTAGTCCTATTTTATACATATGAAAACTGAGGTGTAGGAAGTTCAAGTGACTGGTTAAATCTACAGAACTAGAAAGGATCTGAACTGGTCCATCTGCTTCCAGAGCTCACTGTGCTTACTGCACACTTACTCTAAAATCACTTCAGGCATCAGGGTGGTCTAGAGCTGTGCTGTCCAGAATGGAAACCCCTGGCCACACATGGCTGTTAAGTGTAAATTAATTACAGTAAAAATTCATCCAAAGAAGGTAAACAAATGACCATAAGCATGTGAAAAGATGCTAAACATCACCGATCATTAGGGAAATGTAAATCAAAATTACAGTGAGATACCAACCAACATATTAGGATGGCTAATATTTTTTTAAAATCTCAGAAAACAACATTGGTGAGGATATGGATAAATGGGAAACTTTTTGCTCTGTTGGTGGGAATGTAAAATGGTACAGCTGGTATGGAAAACAGTATGGAGGCGTCTCAAAAATTGGAATTAGAATTACCATATGATCTAGTAATTTCTCTTCTGGATATATACCTAAAAGAATTGTAAGGAGGGTCTCGAGATATCTGTACACCCATGTTCATATCAGGATTATTAATAATAGCTATAATGTTGAGGCAGCCCAGTGTCTATCAACAGATGAATGGATAAGCAAAATGTGGTATGCACATACAATGGAATATTATTCAGCCTTGGAAAGGAAGGAAATTCTGACACATGCTACAAAAGGGATGGATCTTGAGGACATAATGCTAAGTGAAATAAGCCAGTCACAAAAAAATAAATACTGTGTGATTCCACTTGACTACTTAGAGTAGTCAAAATCACACAGACAGAAAGTAGAATAGTAGTTGTTAGGGACTGAGGAGAGGGGACAATGGAGATTTATCTTTTAGAGGGTGAAGAGCAGTGATTTTCAACCTTTTTCACTTCATGGCACAATTGAACTAATTGCTAAAATTGTGCGTCACACCAAAAATACCTTTTTTTGCTGATATGATAAAAATAGGTATAATTTTGATTAATTTACACTGGACAGTTATTGTTGTGTTGGCTGTTGTCATTTTTTATTTGACAGTCTAAGGGAAGAGAGGTCAGTGATCAGTGCCCATGACATGTTTGAGAAGTTCTTGCTGCACACCATTGAAAACCACTGGTGCAGAGTTTCGGTTTCACGAGGTGAAAGGCACTGTGGAGATGGTGGTGGTGATTGCACATTATAAATGTGTTCGGTACCACCGAACTGTGCAGTTAGAAATGGTTAAGATGGTACATGTATGTGTATTTCACCACAATAAAATAGAAAAACATTTAAAACGCTCCGTTCTTCAGTTGTACTAGCCACGTTTCAAGTACCCAGTAGGCACCTAGAGCTAAGGCGTACCAGATTGGATGGTGTGCATTTCCATTTCTCACAAAGGGGCCTTTGATGGTCCTGGTTTAGAGTGCAGGGTGTCTAAGAAACTCCACCAAAGATCTGTGAAATCCCATTGGCAATAAATACACATATTATATACTTAATACCTGTGCTGAGATTCACAGCATGTAAACAGAGCCTGCTGAGGTTCCGTGAAATACAGCATTGCAGCGTGGTACCTCTTCACCGATACTTCCATGAGTAGTACTCAGTTTGCTGTGCTTAGCCACAGGACTAAAGTGTCTCAGCTGCTGGTCATTGGCTAGCTGTGTAACTTTGAACTCATCGCTGAAGCTCTCTGGGCCTTCTGCGTCCCCTTCAAGAAAGGGGAGAGGTAGTCTTTGAGGGTTTCGGAGATTCTCTGGGTCTTGACATTATGAAGAAGAAGGTAAGCAGGCACCAAAGAAAACAGGTGAGTGGTGGAACCGTGGTGTCTGCGTTGCAGATAGGTGTGTCAGTCTCTGTCATTGTGTGTTCCTGGGGTGATGGGTTCTGTAGTTAACAAAGGGAATGGTATTATTTCCTTTTTGGCTTGGTTTCTCATACACTTATAACAGCTTCCAAACTTCCCCTTTCAGAGGAAGGAAGGAGTATGTCACAAATACGATCTTTACACTCTGGGAATTTAAGCTTTGTCTAAAGTTAATTACCAGATGTACATATCTGGTCAGGGTTGATCTGGTGGATTTAGCTGGAGGGCTGAAATGGGAACTGGGTATGTCAGAGGAGTAGAGAGAGGAATTATATTCACAAACATCTTAGGAGGTAGGAATTGTTCCCACTTACCAATAAGGAAACCAACGGCAAGGAAACCGTCTCAGAATAAAGCTGGGTGGACCTGGGATTCAGTACAGGCCTGTCCAGTCCCAGGGCCCATGGATTTTCCATTTAGCTGCCTGTGAAGAGAGGCTGTGGGAACAGTTGCCATGTTTCTTTGGAAAGGTAACTGTGCAATTGTGATTAGCGGTGTGGTTTAATCCTCAGAAGGGCTTTAAGGGTAATGGGTAATAAGAACAATGTTAGGGGCAAAAGTCTCTGCCATTGCCCATTAGTGGAGAAGGCTGAAGCCGCTGGTCTTCACTGGGGAGAAGTGCAGGGAGAGTGATGGATAAATGCTGGGCGTTTTGTAGGGCACCACCAGTGAACTTGGTCTAGCCTGCTGTCCTGCATTCCTCCTTGGAGGAGGGGATGTCAGAGTCCGATTGTGCACCCCAAGACAGCGGAGCCTTAGACACTAGAGCTCTAGAGAAGGATTTCAGGCCAGATGGAGTTCCGAATGACAAAGAAGTCCTCCCAGGGTGTTTCAGAGTAGCATTAGGGACAATTACAAGTAGAAGCAGTGAGAAAGCAAGATAGAAGGTTCAGGGTCAAGGAGGATGTGACCAGACTCCCTTCTTTGCCTCTGGCTGATAGACCTGGGAGTTACTTTGGAGTCTTGAGTCAACACTCAGGGAGGAAAATGTGGAAGCCAACAGTGTGCTGTGCTCATGTGCTCAGGTGTGGGTGGGGAGGCATCATTCTGGAGGCTTTCCCCGCCAAAGGTGATAAGCTCCTCCCTCGCCTACTCACCGAATGTGGCAGGAGCCTCAGATGCATGGTCGTCACTCACTGAACTTCTTCAAAGCTCCTGAGTTGGGGTCGGTAACTTCCGGAGTGGACTGGGATATGAGCATGATAAAAACAGAAATGCCAATAGCATTAAACTATATTAATACCTGGAGGGAGAGGGAGAAAGGAAGGGGGCTGGCAAAGTGGAGAGAAAGAACCAGAGACAGACAGACAGACAGACTGAGAGCGTGTCCTTTAAGTTTTTTGCAGCACATGGTGCCCAATTTTGTAGCTGGCTGCTAACAAATATGTGGCTCACACTAAATTTCCAGAGTAAGACATATTTAAAATAAGGTGTAACTTTCCACAGGTAAATAGTACTTATTTCTAGAGTATAAAAACATCCAGCAAAAGATAATTGTTCTTCTGATTCTAACCTGCAGGCCTCTCCTGTCATTCCAGGTTTATGCACTGCATGTACAAGCTTGTGTGTCCATCGGTCATTTTCATATCTGTGTATATATTTATATATTTAACATAGTGGGAGTGTCTTGTTCGCACCTGCGTGTAAATTTTTTTCATTTAAAACCTCTTGGGATGTTTTAATGGCCTACTATTCCATTTTTCAGAAGGAGAAGGCTGGGTTTGAAATGATGTGGTGGTGGTGGTAGCAGTTGTCATGGCATGGTGGGACCTACACACCTGGCTCACCTTGGGGCAAGTTGCTAACCTCTTCTTTCTAATACTTCAGTTTAGTGTCTACGGGGCAGTAGCTTAGTGAACTTCAATAGATTTTCATGCCCTTGAAGTTTCTTAGTTTTCTCCTTGTGGCTTAAAATGAGAATGAGAAATGCCCAGGAATTATCGCTGAGATTATTGGCTGAATTCTAAGGACCCTGGGAAGTAGTTGGATTTACCAAGCTGTTTCATTTATTAGAGAACCAACTGTGTACCCTAGAAAAAGTGTCTATAATCCTTAACTGAAGGTTCCTTAAATAATGGGTCTAAAAGATTTTTGTTATTTTTATCTATGATTGTGGGTATTACTGTGGAAGAAATAGCCTTTTGAAGAAACGCCCTGTTCATTTCTTATACTAGCAGGATCAAATGTCAACAGATGCACTATTGATTAGTAAATAGTTTCTTTGCAGTCATTTTTGGGGCACCCAGAAAAAAAAGGTGAGCATTTTGGTGTATAAAAGACTCTGAATTAGTAGTAACTCAGCATTACCTCTTGGTTTTACTTTATAATTTTAGCATAAAGTGTATGTATTTCTAATTTCAAAAGTTATGAACTTTTTAAAAAACCTCAAGCATTCTTTCTCTTGGGCTCTGGTTTATTTTATTTTATTTTTTAAAGATTTTATTTATTTTTAGAGAGGGGAAGGGAGGGAGAGAAACATCAGTGTGTGGTTGCCTCTCACATGCCCCCTACTGGGGACCTGGCCTGCAACCCAGGCGTGTGCCCTTACTGGGAATCGAACCAGTGATCCTTTGGTTCACAGGCCGGCGCTCAGTCCACTGAGCCACACCAGCCAGGGCATGTTAATTTTATTTTACATTCTGCTTTTCTTTCATCTTCCTGTGCAGCTAGTAGGCTGCTGTTTGACCCAGCACTTGCACTAGGAATGCCTGGTTCTTTGCCTTTCTGTGCAGAGCTGTCAGATGAAGGGTTGCATTGTAGATCATTTGGTTCTGTATATGTATCCTTTGTAAGTAAGGACCTGAATGTTATCACCCCTGGGCCCTCCCTTCTGGAGCACCCTGGACTTCCACACACACACATTCACACTCCCCCACATCAAACCATGTCCTGCCGTCTTGGGCCTTCCCTGGGCAGCCCAGCCTCCTGTGGCCTGTGGCCCACTTTTACTTACCTTTCCCCTGTTGGAAAGATCAGTCAGGTCTGTGTCTGATAATGGTGGGGTCCCCTCCTCTCTTCTCTTCTTATCAGTCATTCCACTTCTAGGGCAGGGCAGAGAGAGAGAGAGAGAGAGAGAGAGAGAGAGAGAGAGAAGGCAGGCAGGCACACAAGGCAACACACTTTGTGTTGTTTGTCTTCTAAGTGTGTACATGCTTTACAAAGATGAAATGTGGTGGTTTGAAATGGAGTAATGCACCCATGCACTTTTTACCAATTAGAAATGTGGCTGATAAATTAGCAAAGATACTGAGTTTTTAAGTTAAGAAAATATTCTTTTTTAAAAAAAATTGTATTTATTGGGGTGATATTGTTTAATAAAATTACATAGGTTTCAGGTGGACAATTCTATGATCCATCATCTCTATGTTGTACTGTGTGTTCACCACCCAAAGTCAAGTCTCCTTCATCACCACTTATCCCCCATCTCCCTCTTCTGTCTCCCCCCGCCCCTCTTTCCCTTTGGCTATCACCATGTTGTTGTCTGTGTCCATGAGTTGTTTTTCTTTCTTTTTTTGTGCTTAATCTACTCACCTTTTTCAATCAGTCCCCCAACCCCCTTCTCTTCAGACAGCTGTCAGTCTGTTCTCTGTGAGTCTGTTTCAAAAATAAACTCTGCTTTAGAGCAGTTATAGGTTGACAGTAAACTTGAGAGGAAGGTATGGAAATTTCCCATGTATCCCCTGCCCCCCACACGCACAGCTTCCCCTATTACCAACACCCCTTCAGAGTGCTGCATTTGTTGCAATTGATGACCTGCACTGACACATCATACTCACCCATATTTGGCTTTAGGGTTCACTCTTGTGTAGTACATTCCATGGGTTTGGACAAATTTATGATTACATGTACCCACTATTATAGTATTACACAGTAATTTCACTGCCCTCAAAATCCTCTGTGGAATTATTTAAATTTAAATACACTTCAGGAATTCCAGCAAAGATGGAGGCATAGGTAGAAACGCTTCGCTTCCTGGCACAACCAAAAGAAGGATAACAACCAATCTAAAAATAAACAACCAGAAGTGCCAGACAATCAAATGCATGGAAGTCTGACAACCAAGGAGTTAATGGGGTTGCCATGGCGGGAGGAACTCCCAGTCTCACATGAGAGAGCTTGTTGGAAAGTGGAGCTAGAGCAGAGTGAGCAAGCTGCGTTGTTGCCTCTCTGACCCCTCCCCACAGACAGCACCACAGCAAAGAGGGTTGCCCTGCCCGGGTGCACACCTAAGGCCCTGCCCCCCTTACAACATAACAGGTGCACCAAGACAAAGAAATAAGGCCCAAATGAAAGAACAGAGCAAAACTGCAGAAAAAGAGCTAAGTGACGAGGAGACAGCCGACCTATCTGATGCAGAGTTCAAAACACTGGTAATCAGGATGCTCACAGAAGTGGTTGAGCTTGGTTGCAAAATGAAGGAAGAAATGAAGGCTATACAAAGTGAAATAAAGGAAAATGTACAGGGAACCAACATTGAAGGGAAGGAAACCAGGACTCAAATCAACGATTTGGAACAAAAGGAAGAAATAAACATCCAACTGGAACAGAATGAAGAAACAAGAATTCAAAAAAACAAGAGGCTTAGGAACCTCTGGGACAACTTTAAATCTTCCAAAGTCTGAATCATAGAGGTGCCTGAAGGAGAGAACAAATGAAAACTTATTTGAACAAATAATGAAGGAAAACTGTCCCAATCTGTCAGAGGAAATAGATTTCCAGGAAGCCCAGAGAGTCCCAAAGAAGTTGGACCCAAGGAGGAACACACCAAGGCACATCATCATTAAGTTACCCAGGATGAAAGATAAAGAGAGAATCTTAAAAGCAGCAAGAGTAAAGGAGAGAGTTACCTACAAAGGAGTGCCCATCAGACTGTCAGCTGATTTCTCAAAAACTTTGCAGGCAAGAAGGGGCTGGAAAGAAGCATTCAAAGTCATGAAAGGCAAGGACCTCCATCCAAGATTACTCTATCCACCAAAACTATCATTTAGAATGGAAGGGCAGATAAAGTGCTTCCCAGATAAGGTCAAGTTAAAGGAGTTCATCATCACCAAGCCATTACTATATGAAATGTTAAAGGGACTTATCTAAGAAAAAGATAAAAAATATGAACAGTAAAATGACAACAAACTCACAACTATCAACAACTGAACCTAAAAAGCAAAAACTAAGCAAACAACTAGAACAGGAACAGAACCAGAGAAATGGAGATCACATGGAAGGTTTTCTGTGGGGAGGGGGAGGAGAAGAAGCAGCGGGAAGAGGTCCAGGGAATAAGAAGCATAAATGGTAGGCACAGGAAAGACAGGGAGAGGTTAAGAATGGCATAGGAAACAGAGAAGTCAAAGAACTTAATATACAACCCATGGACAGAAACTAAGGGGGGCAGAATGCTGGAGGGTTGGGGGGTGCAGGGCAGAGGGGGGATAAAGGGGAGAAAAGAATTGGGAAAACTGTAGTAGCATAATCAACAAAATATACTTTAAAATACACTTCAGTTTTTATATTTGCAGTTTCCCAGTACTGCATAGAAAAAAGCTCTTCATTCAAGTGAACGACCAAAACATTTTACCCAAATTGATTTGAGAGTTTATTTTGAGGGATTCTGGCCGCTAGAATGAGTCAGCTCCATTTGATTTTAGACAGTTCTCAATTTCAGAATAGGAAATGTAGATATTTGGTTTAAAAATGCCTCTAGATAAAAGCATTCCCCAGTTTCACTTTCAGAGTCAAAAAATTTCCAGGATTTCTAACAAAACAAAACTCCTAAAACTGATGCAACAGCTGGCTCTTAACATGAATGGTATTGATCATTTTAATAGCCCATTGTTTTAAATAGCCTCAATCAATATTATTTATCTGAAGGGCAGCCTTTGCTTACATGTCAAATATAGCAATTAGTTGGCCTGATATTCTCTGTAAACAGTATTTCTGTAAAGTAGTTACAAGAACAAAGTACACAGAAAGGAGCCTATTGGTCTACTTTGATTAGAAAGAATTTAGAAAAGAGGGTCACAGAAAAGGTAAATACAGGGTTTAAAGTCAGAAATTAGTTTTGTAACCAGCATATGTAAAAGACATGAAAATATTTGATTGGTTTACATTTATATCTCTTTTATAAAGATAGAACATTTAGGGCAGGGATTGCCTTTTTATTCACGTGCATAGTACGGAACCTGGCTTTACAGTAGGTGCTAGCTGAATGAATAACAACGGTTTGAAGCTGCGCTTTAAAATACTAGATGAGGGATCATGACCTGACCTGCAGGTATCAGAAAGTAAAATCAGTGATCTTCAGTGTGCAATTTTGTTTAGTAATTTTTGGTAAATGTGGAGTTTTAAGTGGCTAAACATGAAAATATAATTTAACAGCTTAAGGTGTAATTCACATGCTCTACATCTGTTTGCAGTGTACAATTCATTGTGTTTTAGTAAATTCCCAGAGTTCTGCAGTTATCACCACAGTCTAATCGTGGATCATTTTTGTCCCCTCCTGACAAACTGCCGATTCGCAGTCTCTCCCCGCACCAGCCCCAGACAACCACGGCCTGCTTTGTCCCCAGGTTTGCCTGTTCTGGACGTTTTAGGTAAATGGAATCATGATGTGTGATCTTTTGTGTTTGGCTTCTTTCACTTGCGTAGTTGTTCCAAGGTTCATCCATGTAGTAGCATGTGCTTATCATCCCTATTTTTTAACTAAGCAATATTCCATTATATGGACCTATCACATTTTGCTTTTTTATTCATTAGCTGAGGGGCATTTGTGTTTCTTACACTTTTTTACCTATCATGAGTGATGCCTCTATAACATTTTTGTCTGGTTTCTGTCTGAATATGTGTTTCATTCTCTTGGGTCTCTACCAAGGAGTGGAATCAGTGAGTTGTATGTTAATACTGTGTTTTTAACCTTTTAAGGATCCGCCAGTATGTTTTCCAAAGAGGCTGCACTATTTTGCATTCCTGCCAGCAGTATGTGAGGGTTCCAGAAAATTCCAGTTTAAGTTTTTTAAAATTAAAGAGTAAGAGGCCTTCATTCTGTCTGGCAAACACTCAATACAAAACAAGAGTCTCTGATAATGAGAAGTTTAGGCCATGGAAGATTCTGTAGGTTTAAATTTTATTGTCACTAGAAATTTGTTGATACTCAGTATTTCAAAACTTTTCTATTTTATTCATTATCACATATAGTTTGTAGGGAAAGGAACAGGGTTGGAGGAAGTAAACCATTAAGGGACCCGGCAGTGGGCTTTTTTTGTTGTGTTGTTGGCCTGTGGAAATACTGGTTTGTTTCTGAAGAGCTAAAGCAACTTTTCAGACCTTGGGTGACAGGCATTTCCTCAGAATGAGAGAAAGAGAATTCTTTTGCCCTAGAAACTTGGCAAGAATAATTGTTATCTTTCAAAGCCTGTCTTAGAATTTATTGCCAACAGCTGGTCGTGGCATTGGAGAACTTTGATGGATGGCAATGCTAGGTGTTGTCATAGTGTGATACAGCCTTGCCTTTGCTGCTGTAGGAAATTTGGAATGTCAGAAAACTTGTCTGCATCATCGTTTTCATCTGCCTGTTCCACGGGACCCCCCTGGACTTGAACCATGGATTCACGGTTATCTGCTGGTCCAATGACCCTGTCCATTGACCACCCCCTCAGCCACTCTCTACTCCTTGAATCTTGTGGACACCTTTCTGACCCATGTGTTGTTTTTGCTAGGTCAGCTTTCTTCAAAGCTTCTTGGCCTTTGAAATCACCTGTAGACTCACATGAGATAAAATGATCCCTTTTATCTCCATCAGCATCCTTTCTTTCCTCTCTTTCTTCTTCTCCCAGCCCCTAAATTTTTGCTTTATTGCTGACTTCTCTCTTTGTTTTATACGCTGGTCTAATCTGTACTTCTGAGATAATGAGGACTCTGAAGTTTCTCAAAGGGCTGAGATTTACAGGGAAGGGTGCACAGGGGAATGTCAGCTAACACCTTAGGCAGGACTCTGTAAATTCTCTACCTCTGCCAGATGATCTGGACTCAGAGCCTGGGAGTACGCCGTGTTGCACCGTGAAGCAGAGGAAGCGGGCTAGGTGTGCTTGTGGCTCCCTTGTGGTTTCCGCTGCTGTGTCACTGGTTCTTGACTTGTCAGGGTTCCTTTTGCCATTGTCACAGGCAACTATGTAAGTGCAGGTCTACATGTCTCAGCCAGAAGGTGTCTGTCTTTTCAACTTAGAAAAACATTTAATGTGACAACCTTTTTGACTCTCCTAAGAAAATTCACATAAATATTGCTTCCTGTTGCTGAACTGGATTGACATTCAAACCCAGTCTACTCTCATTTCTTACGCCTTGTGGTGGACTGTGCAATCCCTAATCTGGTTTTATCGTACAACTCCTCTGATCATGCTTTTCAGAAAAAAATGCAGAATAAACTCTTCAGATAAACTGAATATGTGGCTTGTCAAAAGAAAATATTAACTCAGTATTATGATGATAGTGAATTTTCTGATTTCATTGGCAGTAAGAGTTCTCAGGTATTGCTTCAGCCATCCAATATGAGTTCGGTCCAATGTATACTAACAGGTGACTTGCTATTGATTGCAGCACTTACAAAACTACTCTCTATTTTTCATTACCCCTTAACTGTGGTCCTGAGGGTTGGGGGTTTATCTAAAATACATAATAGCATTAATTCAGGGAAACACCGAATGCAATAAATGCTGAACTGAATTGAGTGTATCCCCTCCTCCCTTCTTCTGTTTCTGTTTCACTTTTCACTCATTCAACAACTGTTCATTGTGTGACTGCCATTGGTCAGACCCTTTTCTAGGTGTGGGATATACAGCAGTGCATAGAGCATCTGTCTCTCGTGGGTCTTACATACCCAACAGGGACACTGTTGATAAACACATACACCAGTCAGTAAGCAAGATGTTTTCAGAAAGTGGTAAGTACTGTGAAGAAAGATAAAGTGATAACAATGGAAGTGTTTGAAGAACAGTGGCCGTCTGGTAGGGTGGTTAGGGAAAGAAGGCCTCTCTACGGAGATTAAGTTGGAGTTAGACCCAAGTGATAGAGAGCCGTTGCACTCAAAGTCTGGGGAAAGAGCCTTTTAGGCAGAAGGTGCAGCAAGGCAAGAACTCGCTTAGAACAGGAAGCGGGCCAGGATGCTGGAGTAGCGAGAGCAAGGGCTGATGTCGCTGGGGGCTGCATCTCCCAGGGCCTCGTAGGCCAGGAAGGAGTTGGGGTTTTATTTTGAGCGCAATGGAAAGTCACTGGAGTGTTGAAGCAGTGAATGGCATGATCTGATTCACATTTTTAAAAATCTTTTATTTATTTTTAGAGAGGGGAAGGGAGGCAGAAAGAGAAGGAAGGAAACGCCTATGTGAGAAACATTGACTGGTTGGCCAGCCTCGCATATGCACCCCAACTGGAGACAGAACTCACAGCCCAGGCATGTGCCCTGAGCAGGAATCAAACTGGTGACCCTTCATCTTGCAGGGCAGTGCCCAACCCACTGAGCCACACTGGCCAGGGCTGATTTAATTTTTAAAAAGCTCTCTCTGCGGCTGTGTGGAGTGTAGTTTGAAGGGATGGGAGTGAAAGCTGGGCAGTTGCCTAGGTACCGGGGAGAACAACTTGGACTGGAGCGGTGGTAGTGAAGACAGAAAGAAGTAGTGAGAGAGGAGGTCAATTTTGGAGGCAAATTTACATGTAATTTGGTAGGTATTGTCAATGGGACTCTCCAGAGCAGCATTGCCACCACATTGCCAGTACTAGATTGGCAGTGGGGCTTTACCAGTCTGAGAGGTGAAGCATTGTATGATGGTATGATCATTAGAATAGTGTCCCCAAGAGACGGTCACACCTCAGTCCTGTGACCTGTGAAGTTGTTATCTTATGTGGCCAAAGGAAATTTGCAAATGTGATGAAGTCAAGGATCCTGAGATGGGAGATGATCCTCGATTCTCCAGGTGGGCTCATTTTAATGGCATGAAGCCTCAGAAGTGGAGAACCTTACCTGGCTGCCCCACAGATGCCATAACAAAAGAAGACATAGAAGGTGAGTTTTGAAGTGTGAGAGGGTCTTGACCCACTGTTGTTGGCTTTGAGGATGGAGGAAGAGGCCCCAAGCCAAAGAATCAGGAGTTCTCTAGAAGCTTGGAATAGCCCTGAGCCAATAGCCAGCAAGGAAACGGGACCTTGGTCCTACAACTGCAAGGAACTGAATTCTGTCAGCAGCCTGGATGAGCAAGGAAGCAGATCCTCCTCTAGAGCCTCCAGAAAGGTATGCGGCCCAGCTGACGCTTCGCTTTTTAGCATGGAGAGACCTGGGTTAGACTGCAGACCCACAGGACTGGAAGACAATGTGTGTTGTTTTAAGCCACTAAATTTGTGGTAATTTGTTATATAGCACTAGAATACAAAT
>VMDR010004140.1:22942-63465 GCA_007922815.1 Macrotus californicus
GACTAGATGAGACAGACTGCAAAGGTGGGAGGAGCCCGAGGACTGAGCCCCGATCACTGCATGCTTTGAAGGTCAAGCAGAGGAGCAGAAGCCTGTGATTCTTCTAGTTCCCGGTTAGCGGATCATTAGCTGGACCAAGTCAAAGTGGCCATAGAGGAACAGCTAAACCTGATGTCTTTATATTCTTCCAGCTTCTGCTCCTTATTTTAGTTCAACCATGGGCAGATCTCAAGTTAAGCTGACAGCCCCAATGATTGAACCATTTAACAATCATGTCCAGTGTTATGATGTAGAAGTTTCTATATTACTATTTGATATAAAATTAACAGGTATGGCAGGACTATGGAGTCATGTATACTGTCTCGGTAGATGTTCTGGTTATTAGAGATTAACCTTATTCTTACCGATGTTACATGAACTTAGAGTACATGTTATCAGTCAACTATTTAAAGTAATTTTACTGCCTTCTTTGAATGATATGGGACATGCTCAGGGGTGCGCTGTCCCGGGATGAGCTGTTGTTAACCACATGGCAGTGCCAGGTTCCCTCCGAGAGAGTGGTATATGGCGTGGAAGCTGAACTAAAGGTCTTGAAGCTTGAGGACACCTGGAAAAAGTTTTGGGGTTACCTTGATAATATTGTGCCTGGGGAGGAAGCTCCATGTCACAGAACAAACCTAAATTTTAGAGTCCAAAAACCTAGCACAGTTACTTACCGCCTCTCTGATTTTGAGCAGTTTACTTAATTTCTTTGTCGTATTTCTTCAGAGGGTAAGCGGATAAAATAACATCTACCCAGTTTGGCTGGCAGGATTGTCGTGGTGCTCCACTCAGAGGTTTGTGCAGTTCCGTGATGATGTAGAGAATCATGCCACAGAACTCACATTTCAGATTGCAAAAGGAGCGGCAAATGAGCCCTGCATATCATCCACCGAATAGTTATAAACTGTTTTTTTTTTTTGCAAAAATGAAGCTACATGGGCTAACATTACAAGAACTATACCTGCGGGTGAGGATTATATAATTTATCACATTTCTTGCCGTCCCCACCCCAGCTGCCAGGAATCTCAGAGATACACCTTCATGTTCATTCAGAGAGAACGTATTGACCTTTACATTGGAATAATTAGAGTAGGCTTCTTGTCTTGGCTACACTTTTCTTTTTGTTTTAATTTTGATATATGTCTTTAGTCTTAGCCATCTCTCTCATCCTTTCTAGAGGCAGTGGAGAGTGTTGCATAACCACACAAATACTCAGGATGCTGAGATGAGGAAGTTACTTTCAGTAAAATAGGTAAAGCACCATAAATATTTTGCTGCCCCTCACAGTTTGGAAGGCGCACATTTCAGAAACTTTGGGACATGAGTGTCAGATTGAGAAGTTGGGGGTGTCAGCATAGGCCTTTTGGAGGGGGCAGACACTTTGACATCACCACCTTCCAGAAGAGATGTGAGAAAGCTGAACCAGATGAGTCTCACTTGTTGCCCACGATGAAATGGGGTCCACCTAGTGATAAGGATAGTGTTTTTAAGTGTTTAGGTTTAGCAGTTTTCAGTTTTAAAAGCACATCCAAATCTGCGTGCATTTGAAAATTAGCGTCAGATTTTTCATTACGGGCAAAACAAAGCATCAAGGCAATCAATCTCAAGGACACTGTCCTAATGCACGCACATCGAATGCAGTGGATGGGGAAGGAATAAGCAAGTGGTAGCCACACACACAGCGCACAATCCCTCATTAGCAGGTTTGAGCCACATCTGAGACTTCCCACGGCATCCCACTCCAGGAGCTGCTCTCTCTCAGAGCCCTGGCTGTCTCTTGGTGAGGGTGGTGTTCGTTTCCCTTATCACTCTCCGCCTCAGTTTTTATCTGAGAGATGGAATTATGAGTTACAGGAGAAAAGGAGTAAGAAGCACATCAAAGAATTTCCTTGTGGCTTTTGAGTAAGGGGCCTCATTGGTTTAGGTTGTTAGCTTTGGGTGTGCTGTTTTCATTATGAAGCACCTGGGGTTTGTTTTTCTCTAAAAGATGTAGATAAACTAGAAGAATCCAGGGGAAGGGCAACAAAAATGATGTATGGCTTGGAGAGAAGGAGAATAAGAGTCTATAAATATTTGAAAGGTAATATAAAAGAGGGAGAGAGATTATTTACAGCAATGGAAAGGAGTTTGACAGGGAACAAAGAGCTTGCATCTAGGAGCAGGGGAAAATTGGGTAGAACTGAAAACAAAGCGTAATGAGGGTGATTAAGCAAAGAAATGTAATTGTCACATTAGTTTGTGTTGCCAAGGGCCAGCATATCAGGAATGGGTGACGTCCAAACTGAGGACCCTGCACAATTGTGAAAAATGTTTCCTCACCCCTTGTGAAGCGCAGAGAGCGGACAATACCTTATTCTTTGCCTTTGGAGAGTAGTTTGTTCAGTTCCCAACCCTGGCATTATGCTTTCAGCAGTGGTAGTAATAATTACAATTCCAGCTCTCATTTACTGAGTGTGTGCTTCGTGCCAGGTGTTGCTTTAGCTGCTTTGATATTTACATTCTTATTTAAACTCTACAGCAACTCTGAAAATAGGAACTATATTTCCATTTGTAGGGAAATTGGGGTTTGATAACATACTCAAGATTGCACATTTATTAAAAGGTGGGGTTGGGACTCAAACCCAGGTCTTTGAGTCACAGCCCATTCTCATGCCCTATGCAATTTGGCTCAATCACTCCAGTCATCATAATACTAATTTGGGACCCGGTAGGTAGCTGGGATGCTAAGCCAGCTGAACAGTTTGTATTCAAGTATAGGGGTAAGTAGAACAGTGATGTCCAGAGCTCCCTTCTCTCCCTCTCTTTTCTGAAGTATATTTTCTCTAGTGTCAGTGAGTGCTGTGTTATTATGATGTCACATTTTCTCACTCTGTGAACTCAGTTACACCATAAGCTTTTAGTCACCTTGTAGTTACAGAGTGGTCTATATGATCTCATGCAGGAAGGAAAGTTTTGTAAGTCGGGCATTGTTCTTGATCTATGCTAGTTGTAATGGGGATCCCTGGAGTACTCTGTGCTTGGCCTAAGCTTTCTGACTGTTACTTTATAATGTCCTGTGTATTGATGATCGCTAAAAAAAAAATCCAAAATACAGTGAATTAACTACTCTGAGCTAAGGTGAAGAGTGGGGTTGTCTGTGTTTTTCATGTCATTGCAAGAAGGTACCACACCTGGAGTCAAAGGCCTGGGTTTAATCCAGATTCCAGCTCCTACTGTATTCCTTTGGGTGCAGGGCACCTTTCTGAGCCACAGCTGGCTCCTCTTTTTGGGAAGAATAGGAGTTCCTGCTCGCTCATCCTCATAAGAGTTATTGTGGGTAACATCTGAAAGAATATGGGCAAGTTGTAGAATATTCCATAAATAAAAGATAATATTAAATTAAAAGTTAGCAACACTTGCATTAGCAGCTCATTTTTTAGCTCAGCTCCTCTTAGGTAAAATCTAGGATAGTTAGTAATGGCTGACTTTTGAAGAAGTTGACATTATTCAAAGGGGGCCACATCAGGTTTTTATTGGGGGCAAAACAGAAGGTGTCAGGTGAGTTTCAAAGACACTCTTCCCTTTGCCCGTGGTGGCATGTAATGAAGACCATGCTGAATTTCCTAGCCAGAGGTTGATGGCATAGAAACCCAAAATGTGGGTCAGACGCTGGCATTTTTCATCGACACATTTCACTTTGCCAGCCCTGTTTGTTGTTCTACATAGAAAGTACCTTCCCTCCAGAGCTGTGTGCCTTTTTAAAATGAAGATCTTTTTTATTTCTGTTCCTATGCTGTTCTCCGGTGGTGGTCTCTGGTGAATTTCTCTCTAAAGCCATCCCTAGATTACTTTTATTGTAAGCTGTAATGATTTTTCCCTGGTCATATTTCTCCCAAGGTCTCCTATCTCGGTTACTTGTAAAGCTACTCCTCCCCCTCTTGTTCTCTTTGATCTTTTATAATTGGCTTAAAACTCTCCATATTTAATCAGCAGTGACTTTGTTTCTCCTCCCTAGTTTAGCTTTTTCAGTCCCCGAGAACTTAATAATCTGTTGCTTATTATTTTCTTCATTTTTCTTAAGGTGTCGTATTTTCTGTCCTACCATTTAATCGTCTTTTCTCCTTGTGTACACATTTGTTTTATATTAGCTGTTAAGGCAAGCCTGCTCGGTCTGTGTTTGGGCTTGCAGTAAATAAGGTGCTACACACGCTGTGCAGTTGTGGGCTTCCTAGTTTCAGCCTCAGCGGAACTTGAAGGCATCTGCATATGCAGATGGTAATGCTTGATAAAGTGACTCTTTCTGCCTTGGAGGTAGATTGTTGAGCACTCAGTTGGTATTGAATGAATGAATGAATGAATGAATGAATGAGTGAGTGAGTGAATTGGTGGAGTTTTTGAGAGCTTTCTCACAAGTTGACCTTTTTGGGGCAAATGACTGTGACTGCTCAACCTCTATGAAAGAACAGCTCTGTTACCTCCGCTGTGGTGGTGGCCTTCCTGGTGAATCCTTCCTCTGACAGCATCCACCGTGGTCTTCTCACTAAGCTCAGCTCTTCAGCTCTGAAGTCCTTTCAGTCACGGCCTTGTAGTCCCTTCTCAGGTCAGTCTTCCTGCCACTCTTCTGGTCTGTGTCTAGTCCAGGGATGAAAGAGAACACCTAGGTGAGTCTTGAGGCTCTGCCTATTTTCTTGTTTTCTTTAAAAAGAAACCAACTTAAACTTAAAACTGCTGGTAAGAGTATATGCTTCTGTATTGTTCAGATAATGACCCTTGCCCCATTGCTGATTTTTAAAAAATCTTTATTCTCTTACTTGTCAATCCGGTATTATTTCTGTGATGGAATGCATCTTGAGAAGCACAGATGAGGCTGGGGGTGGACGTAGCCACGGTTGATCCCAGGTGCTGCCCAGAGCTTGCTGACTGCTGCAGAGAGGGCTCCCTCCATGCAGGCCCCTGGTTTTAGAGTTTACAGACCCCTTCCACTGTGCCACAGACTGTTCCCCCCTCAGAGAGGTTCTCACGTTCTGTTTACTTTGAGTTCAGTCACCGGGGGTCTTGGTTCATATCCTCCAGGGACAAGGGGGACCGATCCTGCTAAACGGTTCTTGATACTGATGACCTTTCTGTGAAATGGAATTTCTGAAAGCGTGTCATATTGCTAGTGATGCAGATGGACAAAATCTGTTCAACACAAGTCACTAGGTGAGGACAATAAACACATTAGGGGGATGTGACTGTGGTTGTAAAAGTTGGCCTGTTATATAGCTTCTGTCCTGCTGTTTCTTAGTTGCCATGACAATTGTAGTTGACAGACCCAGCTTGGTTCTTGGTAATCATTTCTTTGGTTACAATTCAACTTTCTTTTCAGTTGGGATATTGGTTAATATGTAGATGTAGATATATCAGTGTATGCATGTGTGTGTGTGTGTGTGTGTGTGTGTGTGTGTGTGTATGTGTGTCTACATACACATGTCCCAAGCTGGCAACATCTTCAGGGCTGTTCACCTGCTGCCTCTGCCACTATCAAAAGCCAGAAGCTTCTGGATCCAGTCACAATAAAGAGGTACTGTCACAGCTGAAGTCTCAGTTGGGTGATCTGACCAGATGCCTCGGCCCTAACTGCATGGAAGTGAGGAGTTAGGGTTCTGGCCCCTACAATGAAGGGGCAGGAACTGTCACAAGTATGATTTTTTAGTCCTTTTATTTTTAAAAATTAAAAAAAATCAAGTATAGTTTATGTTAAATATTATTTTGTATTAGTTTCAGGTATGCAGCATAATGGTTAGATAATCATGTATCTATACAAAGTATTCCTCCCGGTATTTCCAGTACTCACCTGACACGTAGTTACTACAATATTATTGGCTGTAGTCCCTGTGCTGTACCATGACCTCTCTGTAACCACCAATTTGTACTTCTCAATCCCTTTACCTTTTTTATCCAGTGCCCCAATCTTCCTTTCCTTTGGCAACCATCCGTCTGTTCCCCGAATCTATGAGTATGCTTCTGTTTGGTTTGTTCATTTGTATTGTTCTTTGGATTCCATGTCTAAGTGAAATCACGTGGCATTTGTCTTTCTCTGACTGAGTTATTTCACTTAGCATAATACCTTCTAGGTCCATTCCTACCATTGGAAATGGTAAGTATTCATTCTTTTTCATGGCTGAGTAATACAAGTGTGAAATATTTTTCGCTGTGCCCTTCTATCCTCGTGGTTAGTGACATGTTTGGTGGAGTAGCTAGCTGTAAAGAGGTAACCGAGAGTTTGGAGATATCTTTGATGATATACAGTGACTCGGGTTGGCAGCTGGCAAACAAGGCTGCAGGTGCAGATTGCAGAGCCAAACGAGGAGCCGGGGTAGGAGTGAACTGCCTCAGGGAGGGGTCAGAAGAGCCACAGTTAGGGGCTCTGGTCAGTGTGATGTGCCCTTAGACCAGTCATGCCTCATCCCTTGCCTTGCTCAACATTCCCCAATGGAAAGGATGAGGTTGTGACCATTACAGTTATTTTTGGAGGCTGAGAGCTCTTTTGACCCCTTTATTTGTTACACCTTCATGCCAACATTTAAACAGTTAGTAGTCACAGTCTTTTCTGGGAAATTGTCAGGGTTGACTCCTCATTGGTAGCAACTGACAGTGTTCACTGGCCACATCTGCACAGCTTCCTTTTCCCTTAAAGACACAATGTGGTGGCAAAGTACAAGGTCTCAGATGGGGACCTTTAGCTGAGGTCCCACTGCCAACTGCACATGTATCTGAAGACTCGCCACTTCAGTTTCTATAGGCATTGAACAGGGATAAAATGAATTCTTAAGCCTTTGCTGTTATTGATTCCGTGAAAAGCCATGACAACATTTTAGTTGGCAGGCCCAGCTTGGTTCTTGGTAATCATTTCTTTCTACTAAGGTTTGACTTTCTTTTCAGTTAGGATACTGATCGATAGATACGTAGGTAAGTAGAGAGATAGATATCTGTGTGTGCATGTATATGTGTATGTATGTTTGAGTGTATATATGTGTATGTACCTACATGTGTGTCTAATATACATATTCCAAGTTGGCAGAGCCTTTAGGGCCACACAGCTGCTCCATGGCTTACCTTACCTGACTTTGGTAAAAATAATTATTGAAAGAATGGGTACGTTTTCATTTTTAGCATTGACTTAATTTCAGAGGAGCTTTATTCAAAGGAAGAAAAGGCAGGAGGAAAATAAAGAGGCCCGTGCAGAGAATGCCACATTGAGTAGGTTCTCTGGACAGTCTCAAATGCAGTGGTAGGTCATGGCCGCTTTGAAGCCGAGTGGTTTATTCTAGCTGTGGACACCCTTTCAGACGTTTTGTCAGCCTTGTAATGGCTCTAAAGTGCATCTCACACCCTCATACGGAGCAGAACTTCTGAAGGAGGCAGTGGTGAGGAAGACACAGAGATGCCAGTGAGTGGCTGAGCACTTCAGCATCCGTGTGCACAGCCAGCAATCTCCCTGTCCTCTGTCTCTGTTTCTGCTAATGATGAAATGAGGTAAATGGAAAGTGACACTTTGGAGTGTATACCAGACATCAGTTCTAGAATTAATATTTTAAATGTACATGGAATCCCCAGATCTCATTTTAACCACTGATTTGAACATAGTTCTTCCACTCAAAAAACATTAAATGTGGGAGCATATATTATATATTGAATTTAAGACTTGAAGTTTCACTCTTTCCCTTCCCTACCTATACCTCTAAAGCCGTCTTTCAAAAGCATGATACAATTAAAGAGCCAAATCAAAGAAAAGGGAGTGTAAAGGGCTCCAGATAATCCCCAGTTTGGGTTATCAGCTCCCATATAATGGAGGTTGGATTATACCTTATATTTCTCATTATTCGAGGGGAGGTGAACTCCATGGAGGTAGGAAAGGTACGTCTGGAAGAGATCTGAGATACTCCTGACTTAAGATAAGTGTGCCTGTAAAATGTTCTCATGCAGGCTTTGGAAAATACCATTAACAGCACTAAAGATCAGAAAAGCTTCCTTCACAAATTTGGTTAAGACAGAGCAGTTAGCTGTAACAGAGTGCAACCCTGGAGGTCATAGACCAGGCTAGGAGAAATAATTATGCATGGTAATGGGCAATTACAGATAATGGCCTTCTGGGGGTGGCAGGAAATACACAGCCCCACAGCCTATCCTGCAATGAACATTGAATAGCACATTAACTTTATAGCAAGCTAAAAGTTCAGCCCTGGAATAGCAGCAGTCTCCCCAGATAAAGTCCCTGGCTTACTTAAGGGAAGCACCATAAGCTGCACTTCTCAAAAGCAGAATTGAATACAGGAGGAGGTGGGGCTGAGGGAGACGGAGCTTGGGGAAGGGGAGGAATGGTCAGTTCTTTTCCATCTGGCTGTGTTTGCCTCACTAAGTAGAGATGGTGCTGGGCTCAAGGCAGGTACACAGTGAAGAGGTTGTGTACTTTTCTGGCGTCAGGTTTGTGTTTGACGTTTAAAATAGCCCTGTCAAGATTGCCTTGTGGGAGAAAACAGATTGTTCCACATTTCCTGATTACGACTTTAGGGAGTGCTATCACACCGACTGCACTCAAGGCTACTGTCTGACCTCAGAAAAGTCCGGAGTGGAGGATTCTGCTCCTTTCCAAGTTCATTTGCACTCAGGAAGCCATGCCAGGTGCAGCCCAACCCTCCTGTGGTACCCCAAAGATGCACATTTGGAGCAAGGATAAGTTTTTTTGCAGTTATTTGGTAGCTCTCTTATTTGATGGCAGAGAATGTTGTTATTATGTGTGACCATGTTACAAATAACAGCTAGCATTTAGTGAGCACTTAACTGTGTTTCAGAGCCTTTCTTGGCTCTCTGTAGTGTAAGCAGCAGCATTATCCCCATGTTACATATAGATGCGGGGGCACAGAATTAAGTAACTGTTCCCAAGGTCATGGGGCAGTAGATTTCAGATCTGATCAAGCAGTTTGATTTGGGACCAGCTTTCTCAATCTGAGGGCCCATTGCCTGATGTGCTTTAGGCTTCAGGGGAGATAAAGGACTTTATTGTGGATTGCTAACAGCTCAGGGAGCTAGGTCAGGATGGACTCCAGTTGTTCTGAAATCAGTCCTCCTGGAAAGAGAAGAGCCTGTAAGACAGGGCTTCTCAAACTTTTTAGTCAGAGAACCCCTCTGTGCTCTTAAGAATAAAACAGGGACTTCGGTCAAGATGGAGGCGTAGGTAGACACACTGTGCCTCCTCACACAACCAAAAGAAGGACAACAACAAATTCAAAAGCAAAAAATAACCAGAACTGCCAGAAAATCAAACTGTATGGAAGAATGACAACCAAACAGTTAAAGAATGAACATTCATCCAGACCAGTAGGAGAGGCGGAGACAGGCAGCCAGGGTGGAGATGACTCATGGCAAGATGGCAGCTGGCAGATGGGGCAGTCTGACATTTGCGTGTGGATAAACCAGGAGGAACAACTGGGGAGTGAGACAGACCTCGAAACCCAGGGCTCCAGCGCTGGGAAATAAAGCCTCAAACCTCTGACTGAAAACTCCTGTGGGGGTTGGGGTGGTGGCAGTGGGAGAAACTCCCAGCCTCACAGGAGAGTTTGTTGGAGATACCCACAGGGTCCTAGAATGTACACAAACCCACCTACCCAGGAATCAGCACCAGAAGGGCCCAATTTGCTTGTGGGTAGCAGGGGAAGTGACTGAGAGCTGACCGAGAGCTGAACAAGTGGCACTGTTTTCTCTCTGGCCCCTCCCCCACATACAGCATCTTGATGCAGCAAGGTGAGTAGCCCTGCCCTGGTGAACACCTAAGTCTCTGCTCCTTATTATGTAACAGGTGCACTGAGACAAAAATTATGGCCTGAATGAAAGAACAGATCAAAACTCCAGAAAAAATACAACTAAGTGATAAAGAGATAGCCAACTTATCAGATGCAGGGTTCAAAATACTGGTAATCAGGCTGCTCATAGAAATGATTGAGTATGGTCACAAAATAGAAGTCTGAAGTGCTGAAGTGGTCTGTGGTATGGCCAGGGTCTGAGGAATTTTAGCTCCACCCTCCACCCCATGCAGCCAGGGGTGAGAGCTGCTGGTTTAGAGGCAGATCCATCTTCTGCGGGGCCCAGTCCAGCAGTGGGGTAAGTTATTGTTCGTGACTTGAAGCACTTTATAAGACAAAATACCTGACTGAAAAGTGGCAATATTAAATCAAAATAGCAAAATCTTGAACAAAAACCATGCTGAACAGTATGATGCGATGTAATTTGGTTTTTTATCCCTTCACATTGACTTAGGGCTGCGGTCCACTTCGGACCATCATCTGGAACCTGCAGGAGCAAAGACAAACACTGTGATCTTACTTTTAAAAGAAAATTATAAAAACAGAATCAAAATCCCAACTCTAAAGGGTGGGTGGCCATGAGCAGACTTAAAAGTCTGTCTCTGATGCCTCCTGTGCTCAGCACTCCTCAGGCCTGAGCAAAAAGATCCTGATAGATGAAGCTCCTGCATTTTAAGCTGTCCAAATATGGTTCAGGGCACACCTTTTCTGTGGAGACCTAAGTATACAGGGGTGAGAAAAAGTAGTTTTACAGTTGTAATATAAATAAACAATGCAACAATATAAATTAATAATGCAAGAATAAGCTCTGTTTCACATCCTCACAAGTGTAAACCTACTTTTGCCACCTCTGTACAGTCAGATACACTCCTAGTTTAAAATTTTCTTACTTGATGGAGAGGAAGTGTGTTGAGCACCTTCCCTCCCTTCTCTTACCCACCCCCAAACACAAGGCTTGCTGCTGGCCTGTTGTGTGGCACCGTCTTCTCCAATCTGCTGGGAGGTGTTGATAGTCCCACACTGTTGCTGGCATCTTGCCAAGGATAGAAGATTCTGAACTGGCCTAAAGAGAGACCCTTTTGGGGGAAAGAGACTCTCATGACCACGAGACATTTTCTAGTAAAGTTAGAGAAAAGGCATTTTCTCTATATCTGACTCCCACTGTAGGGCTCAGTTTCCCTGGGTGGCCCTGGGGGATTCTGAGGCTCATGTAGAGGGGAGGAGAAGGGGAGACACACAGGGTAGAGCAGGAGCCAGGGAAGGGATAGCAGAACCCTGTGAATAAGTATGTGAGGCTTTAAAAAAAGCTTCTGACTGAGATGGCATAGGTAGATACACTTTGCCTCTTCACACAACTGAAAGGACAACAACAAATTTAAAAACAAAAACAACAAGAACTGCCAGAAAATTGAGCTGTGTGGAATTCCGATAGCCAAGGAGTTAAAGAAGGAAACATTCATCTAGATTGGTAGGAGGGGCAAAGACAGGCAGCCAGGGCAGAGAGGTCTCGCAGCAAGGAGGCAGCTGGAGGACTTGGGTGAGTTAGGCATGGCTGGTGGCCCAGGCGGTCCCAAATTTGCATGCAGATAAACAGGGAGGAACAACTGGGGAGAAACAGACTATGCAACCCAGGGTTCCAGCACAGGAAAAGAAAGCATCAAAACCTCTGGCTGTAAGAACCTGTGGGGGTTGTGGCAGCTGGAGAAACTCCCATCCTCAGGAGAGAATTCATTGGAGAGGCCCATGGGGTCCTAGAACATGCACAAGCTCACCCACCTGAGAACCAGCACCAGAAGGGCCCAATTTGCTTATGGGCCGCAGAGGAAGGCCTCCCAAGAGCCCAGCAAGTGGCATTGTTCCCTCTTTGACCCCTCGCCCACAGACAGTGCCACAACACAGCCAAGTGGGTTGCCCCACCCTGGCACATACCTAAGGCTCTGCCGTTTATAAGATAAGAGCTGCTTCAAGACAAAGAAATATGGCCCAAATGAAAGAACAGATCAAAACTCCAGTAAAAGAACTAGCAACGAAGAGATAGCCAGCCTATCAGATGCAGAGCTCAAAACACTGGTTAATTAGGATGCTAACAGAAATGGTTGAGTATGGTCGCAAAATAGAGGAAAAAGTGAAGGCTATGCAAAGTGAAATAAAGGAAAATGTACAGGGAACCAAGAGTGAAGGGAAGGAAACCAGAACTCAAATCAACAGTTTGGAGCAGAAGGCAGAAATAAACATTCAACTAGAACAGAATGAAGAAACAAGAATTCAAAAAAGAGGCTCAGGAACCTTCAGGACAACTTTAAACGTTCCAACATTGGAATCACAGGGGTGCCAGAAGGAGAAGAAGAGTAAGACATTGAACATTTACTTGAAAATGTAATGAAGGAGTAGGCTCAGAGAGTCCCAAATAAATTGGACCTAAGGAAACACATACCAAGGCACATCATAATGACATTACCCAAGATGAAAGAGAAGGAGAGAATCTTAAAAGCAGCAAGAGAAAAGGAGACAGTAACCTACAAAGGAGTGCCCATCAGACTGTCAGCTGATTTCTCAAAAGAAACCTTGCAGGCAAGAATGGGCTGGAAAGAAGTATTTCAAGTCATGAAAGGCAAGGACCTACATCCAAGATTACTCTATCCACCAAAGCTATCATTTAGAATGGAAGGGCAGGTAAAGTCAAGTTAAAGAAGTTCATCACCACCAAGCCCTTATTACATGAAATGTTAAAAGGACTTATCTAAGAAAAAGAAGATCAAAACTATGAACAGTAAAATGACGACAAACTCACAAATGTCAACAATTGAACCTATAAAAACAAAAACAAATTAAGTGAACAACTAGAACAGGAAGAGAATCACAGAAATGGAGATCACATGGAGGTTTATCAGCGGGGAGGGGGAGAATGGGGGAAAAGGTACAGGGATAAAGAAGCAGAAATGGTAGGTACAAAATAGACTCGGGAAGGTTAAGAATAGTATGGGAAATGGAGAAGCCAAAGAACTTACATGTATGACCCATGGACATGAACTAAGGGGCAGCAATGCTGGTGGGAGGCCGTGGGGTGCTGGGTGGAGGGGAATAAAGGGGAGGAAAAAATGGGAAGACTGTAATAGCATAATCAATAAAACATACTTTTAAAAAAAGAGTATGAATAGGTGCAAATCTGTATGGGGTAGGGGTTGCCACACTGCCCTAGCAGCTCCTTGGGACCCCACAGTGATGACTTAGCTTCAAGTGTCTTTTCAGATCCAGTCAGCACCTTCATTCTCATTTTACCAGGACCGTGTGCTCCACCCGCTCTGCAGCCTGCTCAGATGTCCCAGAAACTTGTGTCTCCTTTGTGCTCCTTATCATTGGAGGGTAAGCTCTTAGAGGGCAGGGATTGGTTTTTGCTTATTGTTGGCCCAGCACTTTGGGAGTGTCTGCACACAGTGGCTCCGATTGTCACTTACTGGGCTTTTCAATGGCCCCAGGGCAGGCAGCCTGTTTCAAATCTTATCTTCCTGGGATTTGTTTTTCTTCTCTTTATATTTTTTTCATCCTTCTCCATTTCTCTTGCTTGGTTCCTTTGATCTAGTCATACTCAACAATCAATCAGTATCTCTTTCCCTCTCTTCCTCCCTCCCTCCTTCCCCTTCCTCTCCGCAGATCCCTTTGTATCCCACATTGAAATTTCCACACCTTTGAACTGAGCTTGCTCCTGGCTTTAAAGGCCAACCAACTTCAATTTTTTTTTTTTTTTTTTTTATGAAAAGCCTTCACCCTAAGAAGAGAAGTGAATTTGACAGATTCCTCCAGGACCAAATTGCATTAAAAATTTTTTCATAGGCTCTCACGTACTGTGTGCCTGTGTGCAAGAGTGGCTGGCTGCTAGTGAGTCACCATCCACAGAACTCGTACTTTGAAGGGTGGACTTAATCCTGCCCTCCCTGCCACACAGTTTTGTGTTTCCTATAACCTTGGCCAGTCTCTCCTGTGTGTTTCAGAATCTCCCCTTACTGCAGAGCCCTGCAGCGTCAAGGACTACATCCTTTGTGCCCTAAGGTACTGGACCCGTTGTCTTGCACACAGTAGGTGCTCAGTAAGTTTGTTACATTAAAGATGAATTGTTTCTGCAGTGGGGGAGGTGACAGATGTGATGTCCCTCGTTCATTATCACAGTCCCCAGTTAGTGGTATGAGTAGTAGGCACACTGCTGCCTCGGTTATCAGGCCTCTGTCTCTAATGGTTCTGCTTCAATTCCGAAAACCAACTCGTTTCCTTGGTTCGGACGGCAAGCTTTCCTCCTTGTTGTGTGAGAGGGGTCAGCTTGTGGAACGAACTGCATCGCCCTCTAGGCTCTTTCCCTGGTAAGGGAAGAGTCCCGAAGCTTCGCGTGGATTTCTCAGTGTCTCCTACTGATGTCAGGAACTGATGAATCTGGATGCAGCGTTGCCCCACAGAGAAGGATCCTCAAAGCAGGGAGCTGAGCCAGTGAAGCCACCTTCTTTCAGTGGGGGTGTACCCCACTCATCCTCTAGAGTCTATGACATGCCATCATCAAATGTTACATAGTCTTTTTATTAAGACCTTAATTTTCCTTAAGAAAAAAGAATGGTAAAGGACACATGGACAAAACCAAGGCACAGGGTGGAAGCAAGGGACCGGGGTAGGTTTGGCTGGGGGTGGGGGGAGTGGTGGAGGGAAAATGCAGACAGCTGTAATTGAACAACAACAGAATAATAACACTAAAGCATTAATAAACATAAATTTTGGAAGTATAAAAAGACGGGGAAAATGGCTTGCACTTTCTCTGTGCCCTCCTAGCATCAGCAGAACATGCTAGTCAATGGCAGACAGTTCTGTTTTATTTTCCCCTCTTGTGGTTTTTTAAAAAAAGTTAACCTTTATTGAATTTTTCCCCATAACCATTTAATCCCCTTACACCCCTGCCCCCAGCAATGACCACACTGTTGTCCATGCCCAAGAGTCCTTTTTCTTTTTTGCTCAGTCCCTCCACTCCCTCACCTTCCCCCTCCAGTAGCTGTCATCTCCTCCATCTGAGTCATGGCAGACAAATCTGATATCTCGGATTTAGTGGTGGACAATTTTTCCTGATTGGTACCTCTTCAAACTAGAAGCTGAGTGGGAAGGTACCATGCTAAGTATGGATTATGAAGATGAATAAAACCTGGTGTACATAAATTAACCATTTACATGAATTCATTACAAATCAGAAGTGGTCCTTGTTGAAAATTGTAGATTTTGTTTTTATGTGATTTTTTATATTGGAAACTGTGGGGTTTGGTGTTGTCATTGAAAGGCTACTTTGGCTCCAGTTGTGAATGTAAAGGACTCAAAGTGCAACAACTCTGGGAATCTTGACACTAGAGAAGAGTCAGTGGGGGCGGGGGGGGGGTGCGCGGAAACTTCCACATACCTTTAAATGAATTACTGGTTAACTACTATTAATATGCCATGGGCTCAGAGACCAGCATATAACATTGCAAGATCAATAATGATATTTATCATGTGTGGGTGTATTGATCTCTTGTGAAGGAGTGAATCATATTTCACACTACATATGTTAGTGCAAAAAAAGTAGCAGAAGGATTGGGAAGGCTTACCAAAGAACTAAACTGTGGAAGGTAAATGTGTGAGCCACAGATGTGAGCATGACCATACTTTTGAGCATCATTGGATTAGGCACATGCAGTTTATTTCAACCTCAGGAAATTTCCATGTATGAGCAGCATCACAGAAAGGCTGGGAGTCATAAAGGTGTTTTTAACATTGACCAAGTGTTTTCATTGGCAACTTGAAAATACTGTTTGGTGATTTATAAAATCCAGAGTTTAGTAGTTTTATGTGTCCTTGGAATAGGTTCTTTCAGTACTTTTACAAAGGCCAATTTTTAAGGTGCTTAAATATTTTAAGTGTGTAGAATATTTAAACATCTACTCTTATAGAGTGCAAATGCTTTTTATTATTTAAATATTGGTATGAAATAAAACTTCTCCAACATACATCCTAATTTATTCTTTTAAGAAAATTTGTTACTAGCCCCGGCTGGTGTGGCTCAGTAGATTGAGTGCTGGCCTGTGAACTGAAGGGTCGCCGGTTCGATTCTGGCCAAGGCACATGCCTGGGCTGCCGGCCAGGTCCCTGGTAGGGGGCATGGGAAGGGCAGCTGACTGATGTTTCTCTTGAGCATCAGTGTTTCTCTCCCTTTCTTTCTCTTTCCCTACCTTTAAAAATAAATAAATAAAATCTTTTAAAAAGAAAGAAAAGAAAATTTGTTATTAAAGCTCATTGTGATTTGAAGGAGGAAATAAAATATGGTTAAGTGGAAAAGTGATGCCACTGTTAACTAATCACAGTCAGCTGTAGCCAAACAAATTCTCGCTTTGACCTGACAACATTTTACTTGAGGTTTTCTATGCAGCTTATTGCAACCATTCTCTTGTTATATTGAGTATACATTTTGTGGCTGGATAAACTAAGGCCTGATAAGAAATCCAGAAATTCAGGAACCTGTGCCCTTATCCTAGAATACTGCTGCTCTTCGGTTTCTGTTGGATTCTTCCATCTGCTGCAGTATTGTGCTTTCTTTATTAAGAACCTTGCTTTTGAAGGGCAGGCCCGAAGGGATAGCCAGTTGTTTCTGCTGCCGGGCCCAGGGACAAGCATCTGAAATGCCTTCCTAATAGTCTGTGAGATGGTACATGGATGTCCCACTGATGCTTATGACTGGGCAGTAAGAATATGTCACTCATTCCTTTTCTGATTTAAACGTTCATATAATTTACCATTTTGGTGAGGTTTGTATTGCTTTTGTAATCAGGTAAGTGATAAAGACATTGAAAACAAAGGAATTAGAGAGTGAAAACCACCTACTCTGTCACTAAATTGGTCTTTAAATAAGAGAAAGGGGGGGGGCAGTTGAAGAGGACATGTACCTTCTCCAGACACAGTGTAGAATAATGGAACTGGAATTTTTCATCTCATTAGTTGGGAAAAGGAGAAGCAAGGAAAGAACTGTAATAAAAGGTAGCTTGACAGGAGCCTGAGGTGGATGATCTGGTATCCTTTCAGGGCGGAGACTTCAGTTCTGACTTTACAATGAAGCGGTTAAAGTACATTCTGTTGTCCAGAGCCTGCACTCAGTCAAGCCCTCCCTTGTATGTCTTCTTCTTCCACATGTTCAGCTGGTGGACACTTCTCTAGCACCTGCTCTGGACCGTGCACTGATTGTCCTGAGGATTTCCGTTAGCTTCTTTTCCCTGCCTACATTTGCTTGACCCTTCTCCATGTTTTAAAAATGAAATAACATCTCACATTTATTTTGATGTCAGGCTACTTGAAAAACCATTATTTATTGATCCCTGTCTCAAATATTTACCACCACGTGGCCAGCAGTGTGCTACGCCCAGGGCAAGGGGGAGCCAGCAGGCGTGGTGCCTGCTGGCTGGGTCTCACGTCTGGTAAGACGGAAGGACCATCACTCTGTTTCCTCATTGCTTACTTGCTTCTTGCCCTCTTGTTCCCTCTGCGCTAAAAACGCAGGCCCTGACAACCTAACCCTCTGTTGGCCTTTCCCAGAGCCAGTTTCACTTGGGGTCTCAGCGGCAGTTGGCAGCACAGCCTGCCACCTCTGTAGTCCACGCCAGCTTTGGCCTCTGTGCCAGTGCCTTTACCCTCAGCTCTCCCTGACTGCAGCCATCCTGACTCATCCCTTCTCTCAGAACATGCTCATCTGTAATGACCCCTCCTGCGCTCCCCAGAGGCAACCAGCATCTCCCAGTGGTGACTCCTGAACCCCAGCTTCCAGTGTCAGCCTCTCCCATGAGTACAAGTGTCAGGCCTCTCACCCTCATCATCTCTCCCACTCGTGTGGCCCTCAGGCCCCTTGATGAAGCCGACTTACCTTTTCCTGCTCTCCCAGACATCTGCTTTGTGTTTCTCTGCTTACTCCTGCACCTTAATTCGTGACATCCCATCTGTCCTGCAGTTTGAGTTCCATCTTCCGCATGTTCCTAGCATGTGTCCTCTCTGTCATATCTGAGTCTTCTAGGACTCTCCCTGACTATGTCAGTGGCTCCCTAGTGGCTCTCCCTGCCTCTGGTCCTTCTTCCCTCACATGTCTAATGCTTTGCCATCAGATAAATCACCCCAAAGCACAGCTCTTGCCCTCTCTGCTCCTTGCTCAGAAATCCTCAGTGGTTCCTGTTGCACCCTGATGAGAGGCCAGAGAGCTGGACTGAGGCTTTCCCTCCCCTTGCTCCTGTCCACCTGTCAGACTGGACCTTTCTCTTCCTTTTTGCACCCAAATTCACCTTCCACTTTCCTGCTCTTCTTTGTTCTTTGGGCCTTTTTCTCATTGCTCATTTTTTCATTTTTTTACCTATTTCCTGCCTTTTTAAGGTGCAACTCAGGTGCAGTTTTTCTTTTTACCATTTTTAATTTTATTAGTTTTATCAATTTTTTATTTTTCAATTACAGTTCATATTCAGTATTCTGTACTAGGTTCAGATGTACAGCAGAGGGTTAGAAAATCATGTACTTTACAGAGTAGTTCTCTTGCTGCTTCTAGTACACCTGGCCCCATATATATTTATATCAATTGTTGATTATATTCCCTATGCTGTAATTTACACCTCTAATTGTAAATAAGTTTTGTACTGCTTAATCCCCTCACCTCTTTCTCCCAGCCCCCTAACCTGTCTCCCCTCTGACAGCTGTGGCTATGGGTCTCCTTCTATTTTGTTAGTTTATTTGTTCATTTTATTCCACATATGAGTTCAATCACATGGTATTTGTCTTTCTCTGTTGGACTTCCTTCACTTAGCATAATACCCTTGAGATGCAGTTCTTCCTATGAAGGTCTCTGTAATTTCTTTCTAGGCTGCAAGTCATTTTTCCAGCCTCTGAATTTTTGTGAAAGTTTATGGTTGTTCCTGTATTGATAATCCTTGTTATTATTTGTAATCCCATCATATTTTTCCTCCTAGACTGTAGACCTCACATTGGGCAGGGGCCAGCCTGACGCCTTGAAGCCATTTTAGGCACCTGCACCAACCCTTTGAACATGGTTTAATACCTTCCATTGGAAGGTGACTCAGGAGTCCATTTGGTTGTTCATTGGAGTTGACACAGTTTTGAGTGCAGACCCGGGCCTGGCCGTCTGTATAGCCTGTGGACCCCTTTCTGCCCACTATCTGTGAATAAAGTTTTATTGCAACACAACCATGAAACAACTTGTATGTTCTGTAACTGAGTGGGCCGCAAAGCTTAAAATAATTACTAACTGGCTGAAGTTTGTCTGCTTCTGGTCTAAATTATTGTCCAGCCTCCTGAAGGACAGGGTATTGGCTGTGGAAGGAAATGAAGGAAACAAAGTTTGCTTAAACTCTTAACTTCGTGCTTTGACTTTCGGACATATCCATGTGGCCACCATAGTTAGGATGCTGGCATTTCTTTTATTACCTATTTAAAATAAATTATAAATAATTTTGTTTATAATTACAAGAATGTTGTAGACAGCCAAGTTAACTAGATTTGATCTCTAATTTCTTGACATTAGGATAGAAGTTACTGGTCAGACTTCATATAATTAAAATGACCCTTAAAATGTGTTTGATACCCTTAGCAAAAGTAATCTGCAGGACTCTGGTCATCTGCGCTTCCAGAATATGCCAGCCTTAGAACCCCCCTTCATTTTGGCTGCAGGTGAAGTAGCATGTTCAGGTGCTTTGCTCTGCAGGTCTTGAGGAGGACGGTCATGTGCTGTGTAGTTGTGTGAACCCCAGGTTAATACCATACTGTCTTTTTTTTTTTTCTTTCTAGATGGACGCATGGTCATCCAGGATATTCCTGCTGTCACCAGCAGAGGGCATGTGGAGAACACACCTGACTTGGTGTCAGACTCCGCCTACTATAGCAGCTTTTATCAGCCGTCTCTGTTTCCTTACTACAACAATCTGTACAACTACCCGCAGTACTCCATGGCCTTAACTGCTGATTCCTCTTCCGGGGATGTGGGAAACCCCCTCGGGGGGTCCCCAGTGAAGAACAGCCTCCGGAGCCTTCCAGCACCTTATGTACCTGGTCAGGCAGGAAACCAGTGGCAGGTAAGATGTCACCCAGAGAGTGAACTGGGTACATGAACCCCCCACACACACACACACACACAACTCAGCTCATATGTATATGCACATCATATGAAACGTATAAAGAATTTTTCACTCTACTCAAAAGGTCATTTAATGCCAGAAGTTGTCTGCAAGGAATGTAAAGAAATATTCATATATTTGTTTTCTGTTTCAGATTTTCCTTTCTCATTTTTCACTGTCATTTCGCATAAATGCCCAGTTGGCCACGGTCAGATTCCGTAGTGTCTTAACACATGGGCCCTGCCTCCTCCCACCTTGCCCCCATTTTCTTTGAGCAGCATGGAAAATGCTGGGTGCAGTCTTCTGGGTGGCAGTGATTTTCCTGATACATTTGCACCCTGGGCGGGAGAAGTGTTCTGACCTGCATGTGTGCATGGAAGAAAGATAAGGACTGGAATCAGGCTGCTGTTGTCCTGGGCCAGCATCAGTGTGTTTTTAGCTGAGAGTGGGGGGTCAGCCTTTCATACTCTTCAGTATTTAAAATAGTGTGCAATCAGGACTTGTAATATTTGGGGTAAAACAAAGCATTTTGCATGGTCAGGAAAGGAATGTTTATCTGGAGCTGTTGAGCCCCTCAGTTTGGACCATTTCCTTCATGCCAGTGTATCAGAATCCGTTTCAAGGCCCTGAAAACACTTACAGTCAGATCACCACATTGTGGGGATGTGTGCACACAGGAGCACGTGGACTCAACACCTCCAGGCCTCCTCCAGCCGTCAGGTTCATGGTTCTGTGAGAACTGTTCTCATTTTGGTGCGTTTACTATACTCAGGCTTTCTCATCTGGGCTTGGATGCTGAGACAATGCAACTTACATATTTGGGAGTGTAGGGCAAATCTTTGACTTTCTTATGTCAACTTTAAAAAAATGTGAGTTGATTCTTTTTTGAGAAGTTCCATTCCATTTTTCTTTTTTCAGGTGTTGGGAAACTGCTAATATTCAAGTCACCCCACTTTTTAATTCTCTCACTATCCTTAGGGATCTGACTTATTTGACATATTAATATGTCAGCTTTACTCTCCTGGGCTATACATTTTCATACATTTTATTTTTAGAATCATATATTTTTTAAAGATTTTATTTATTTATTTTTAGAGAGAGGAGAAAGAGTGAGAGAAACATCAATATGTGGTTGCCTCTCATGTGCACCCTACTGGGGACCTGGCCCACAACCCAGGCATGTGCCCTGACTGGGAATTGAACCAGTGACCCTTTGGTTAGCAGGCCGGCACTCAGTCCATGGAGCCACACCAGCCAGGGTTAGAATCATATTTTTTAAACAGGGAACTAAAAACATTGGTGTTAGATTTGAGGTGTAATATGAGTGTAAAGGAAAGACAGCAGTTTATGGATCTTCAAGGCTGTACCCCTACAGGCCTCAAAGAGTCATGGACTTTATGACTTGGGGCAGGTTCTAGGTTGATTTCTATTAAAGACTCTCCGCTGTGAAAGGAGTAAGAAGTATCTTGTTACAAAAAACGAACAAACAAAATAGCCTCTTCTACAGATGCCGTGGGAGAGTGTCCTGGTTTTCTTAAATCCTGCTTCCAGGACTTAAGGATGAAGTGGGAAAGGTCTCTGAACCTCCTGGCTTATGAGAAAGAAAAATCTAAAGACAGCTCATGATCGTTTTTACAAGCAGAGTCCGAAATGTCCCAAATTAACTTACCCTTCCACTTTGTCACAACCTTTCAGGTGGCAGGTGGAACTAACGTTTGTTCTTACTCGACCTGGAAAACCTGGGAAGGGTATGGCAGCGGTTTTGGGTTTTCTCTGTGGTCCCTTATGAGGGTCTTCTGTGAGGGATAGCTAGGAGAAGACCAGCTCTCCTGAATGGTGGTGTTGCCTGGTCTTGGAGGACTGCCCCAGCTACGGCGTGCAAGGAAAGATCCCCTGGAGGGCAAGTTCTTGTACCCTGCTAGCAAAAGTGGGAGGGAGAATCTTGCCCAGATCTTCTTAGTCCGGTGGTGGGCATGCAGTGTTGTTGCAATGCTTGCCTTCTCCAGAATCAGCCTTTCTAGGCTGGAGAGAGGCGTCGCTGGTCTGAGGCCCAAGAGAGATACTGAGGCATCATTTAACATATGAGTTTGTTTTCCCCGAAGGGCTGGGCTTAAGCCTTTCTATTTTGTAGCCAGTCACCATTGGTAATATATTCTCATTGGCAAATTACTTTGCAGAAAAAGGTCCTTTTCTGCTACTGTGATTGGTGCCCATTCGTCTTAGTAAGTAATAACACCAGTAGTGATGGTGACTGTTTAGCAGTGACCCTTCCCCATCCCATACCCCTGGGAGGCAGATGGCATTGTCTCTGTCTTACAGGTGAGGACATTGCGACTCAGGGCTGATGGGTACAGAAGGCAGTGTAGCAACTGAACTGAGATGGTTACTACAGGTGGAAGTTTTTGTCTGTACACCCAGAAGTGCCATGCTAATATTAGCAGTAGTGAATTTATTTCATTAATTGTTATTTTCACCTGGAGCTGCTCTTTTTTTAATCTATTTAATTTTCAACCTCTTCTCCGTATGTATTTTAGCTGGCTACCTCAGGCCCCTCTGTAACAAGGTTGGGTATACATAATGCACATTGTGGTTATTAAAGGGCTGTGACATGTGAAGGTGGACCAAGTGTAAATGTATATGGAACAGTGTTTATCAGGATTAGGGAAGAAGTTGATCCATGTGGGAAATACAAAACAAACGATATACAAAGATTATGATGGTGCAAAATGTGTTCATGAAGGCATATCTGTTATAAAGAAGAATTAAATGGCGCACACCTAAAGATAATACTTACAACCAGTGCTTACAGGGTAGAACTGGATGCTCCTGTTTTAACCAGAGTCGTTAGGGCAGAGCTGTAGGAATCAGGGATTTGGGGTGAGGCCTCCCCTGGCCCGTGCTATTTCTGCTGTTTGAGGAGGGTGCTGTGGCTCTGCTCTTTGGGCAGTGCTCTGCCCCCTTGTGGTAGAAACTTACAGGAGAGGGCTATGTGCAGGCTCCCCCTTGATGGTTGCTGTGCTTTTCTGTCTATTCTGCGGAAGGTGCGTCACAGCTACACCTGGAGAGCACCTGTGCTAGTCTCTCTGGACTGGATCCTCCCTTGGTCTGACTCCCCAGCTTGATCGAAGGGCCTGAATCTTAGCGAGTGTCTCCTCCATCTATATCCTTTACTCTGTTGCTAAGACCCAACTTCCCCCTTAACTCTTCACCCTTGCTGCTTTTGTATATCAGCGTGTGTTGAGGGAGCAGCATGAATGTTTTTCAGCAAAGAGCTCCTCTCTTTGTGATTTCTAGAAAAAAATCAACTCTTTATCAAAAATTTTTAAAGCTAGACTTCTTAGAGATTAGTTGGGAGGGTACTGAATTTTTGCAAAGAAACTGTAGAGTTGAGACTTCATGTAATAAGTCTCCTGTAAAATCAAGCAAGCTGCAAATAATTATTGAGTACCTACTAAGTGCAAAACCTATTAAAAAAACAGAGCAGTCTACTGGGTCAGCATCCCAGAATCCCAAGGCTCTTTCTTGTGAATGCTTGCGTACTGAAAGCTGCTTCCGGTGCTTTAGATTGGTCTCCAGCCTGTGGAGATTTGTGGCCCAATCATAGATTCCTGTCCTGTTGTGAAACAGGAATAACATTTGTGACAGTGGTACAAACTCAGAATGAATGGCTGTTTCCACTGACCAGCGGCTCAATTTCACTTCTGCATTTAATTGCCTGCAAAAGCTGTTTATTGCCTTGTGCACTCCTCCACGGCAACATTATCTCTTAAATAAACATGTTGTACCAGGTTGACAAGGGAGCGGTGCATATCAAGTGAGCAGAAGTAAATATGGGAGGCCTCAGAGCTGCACCTGGGAAATGCTTTCAGTCCCTGTGGCAGGCACCTTCTGGATTGCTTATCAGGAGCTTGTGCCACTGGATTATAGAGTCACATTCAGACCATAGTTAGGTTGTGGTCAAGTGGCCATGTAGGTGATTTTCTTCCTCTGGTGGTGGTTTTGGGCTCAGTCTGAAATGTCTCGTGATATACTCGTCCATTTATGACTAGGCACCTCACCGGAATGCATTCATGTATTCAGTAAACATGCATGGAGGTCCTACTGTGTGCTAGGGAATCTACCATTGAACCAAAATTGCAAAAGGCGGATCTTTGGGGAAGGCTGCTGTTATCACCTGGAAAACGGAAGGGGAAGGGAAGTTGGGGACCATGTACGTAGCCTGGGTTTGAAACAGGTAGAGGCAGGAAGGAAATCAGATTCTGGCACCTGCTCCTTGGAGCACAGAGAAGTGCCCTTGGGAGCACCCCTGGGCTGGCCCACCCGCCCTGATGTTCCTAATCCTGTAACTAGCTCCTGGCAGGGACGCTTGTTCTCACACCACCTTTTCTTCTATTAGCGTGGCTCAGCTTCAGAATAACCTGTGAGGTAAAAGAATGTTGAGAAGTGACTTCTTGAGCATGTGCTTTGTGGGAGTGGCCACAGCCCCTCCACATCTGTGCCCTGGTAGCTGCGCAGAAGGGGCCAGCAGTGAGGGGGGAGCAGGATATGAATCTAAGGTTTAAACTTGACTCCCGTTCCCAGGGAGACAATTGTAATTAACCATCATTATTTTAAAATATTCCCAATGTTTTTAAAATGATACGTCAGGAAGAAAGTAGAATGCAAAATCCACTTTGATTTTTAAATTGACTTCAGATAAATTCTTGTGCTTGCCTCAGGCCCCCAAGCTGTACTGTTAGGCCCCCAGGATAATGTGTATCTGGTCACCCCAGACTCCTGGGTAGTTCTGGACTGAGGACGTTTAAGTGACTCGCCTGAGGGACACAGCTGTTAATGGAGAGCCATGTCCTAAACCTGGGCCTTCCTACCCTTGGGAAAGCGTTCTGTCTACAAATGATCCAGTGATCCACAAGGCTGCCCACCCAATTCCATTTCCCATGTCTTTGACCAGTTAAAACTAGCCCTGGCTTCCCTTTTTACTGGTCACTCTGTGTTGCTGGACAGACGCCAACTGCCTTTGCCTCTGAAAGGGAAAACTGAGAAGTTTGCAAGCAGACACAAGAACAGTTTATAAGAACATCCCCGGTTTGAAACATTTAAGGCAATTTCCACCCTCAGGGCAGGGTAGTTAAAATAGATATGATATTTGACTTGGGCTATTAGGGATAACAACCATAACTTGGTTCCTTAAAGGGGGAACTAGTAGAGATACAAATTTCTATTGACTGGAAGGGTTACAGGTTCTAGTGCTATGATGTGGTGTATTTATTTCGTATCTGGTCACTTTTATGAGTGCTGGTAATTCTGATAATTTTTATAGCTGCTTATCTTGGGGTTTCTAGTTAGATACTCATATACTCATATCTCTAGTTAGATACTTTTATACGAAACTACTGGTACATTTTTCTTCTCCCCATAAATACCTTCAGTTCTTACTTGTATTCTCAGTGCATTACTCTGTCTGGATGCCAGCAGGGGATGCCATCTTGTTCCTCCTTTTCCTGGGGACATGTCCAGCAGTTCGCTGTGCCCTACGCAAGGGGTTGCAGAGAAGTGAGGAAAAGAGGTCAAGGGCTTTTCCTAAAGCTAAATTACTCAGTTCAAAAAAATTTTTTTTAAATTCCTCTATGTGTCCCTTTTGCAGTTAACTATTCTCCGTGTCCTTAATTTTTGGCAACCATTGACCCATTATCTGTCCCTATAGTTTTGCTTTTTCTAAAATGTATGAGTGGAATCATACAACATGAACACTTTTGGTGTCTTTAACTTAGCACGACGAGTTTATGATCCACCCACATTACTGCCTGTGTCCGGGGCTCATTCCTTTTCATTGCTGAGTAGTATTCCATCACACGGATGGCCCACAGTTCATCTGATGTACCTGTCAAAGGCCACCTCGGTTACTTCCAGTTGGGGTGCTTATAAGTAGAGTTACTGTGCACATCCAAAAATTGTTTTTGAGACCATACCCTTCCAACTCTAAAAAATAATATGATGATCCTATTAAATGGCAGGGTTTTTATGGAAAGGCACTTACTTGGCAACATAAGAAGTTGGTAGAACTACTTCTGTGTCCTTACCGCACCCCCTTTTCTTCACATCTTACCTGCCTGAAGTCCGGAGAGAGTCCAGAAGCCACAGCGCCAGTCACTGTCACCCTGACAATAGCAGAGCGCTTTGGGGCTCTCAGTGTGCCTTTTAAGCAGTTGTGCTAACTCTGCTTAACTCCCTACAGGCAGAGTGCTTTGGTCTCTTCTCCTTTTTAATGGCAGTCCTGTGGTTGCCCTCATGCTAGCCCCGCATTTTGTGGGAGTCCCTCATGTGCACCCCAAATAGGTCCTGCCTTCTAGAACAGTGAGGACAGGGCCTGCCAAGTCAGAAGACCAGTCTTGGAGAATCTTCTGTTCAAAGAAACGTGAAAGTCCCAATGGACCATGGAAGTTGAAGCCAGTGAGGTGAAGGTGCCAGGCTTCCCAAGGTTGGGGGTTCCATTGCTTTTACTTATATTCTCTCCTTGAGTGGCCTGTCAGTTCTTAGCCAAGTCTGTAATTCCCTCTGCTAGAACACAGGTCCTCATAGATAGTAAGTGCAGTTCTCTTGGGCCTTTGCAGCACGTTCTGAATCCCACAGGGAGAAAAGCTCCGGTTCACCAGCAGGCACGGCCAGGACGGCAGTGGCTCCCTGGCTGTCGAGTGAGCCCCTCCGGAGCTCTGCAGCCCCGATGAGTGCAAAACTGACTTTCTGTTTCCAGTCTACCCCTACTCACACGCATGCGCACAAAGGAACTGCTGTCTGGTCTTGTTCTAGGTGGCCATGACAGCCGTCATCTGACTGTTATGGCACCTCTTCTAGAAGGAATTGCTGCTCTGTTGCACAGGACGTTGAATCACTTGCATGCTTTTGGTCCTGTGTGCAGGGCCGTTGGGTGAGAGCTGGCACTGTGATGATGATATCCTTGGTGGCCCTTGGTCCGGGGCCAAAGCTGAGGGAGCTGGTGGGCATCCTAGAAACTGAACTCAGACAGGTGCTGAGAGGTGGGGCTGAGGAATGTTCCACAACTACAGCAACACACGGTAGAGCCATCTTTGCAGAGCATTTGGTTCAAAACCTGTGGGTTATAAAAGAAAGTAGAGTTGGTCTCTGGAAATCTGGGCAAGGTAGAGGCAGCCGTGACTCTGAGAGAAGACCCAGGGGCAGGGCTGGGCGCTAGACAAACGAAGGGACTGTTTTCTCAGCCTGGCTGATGTGGCCCAGCAGCATCCCAGGAAATCCAGGTAGTTTGTAACCTCGGGTTCTTAGGAACCTCTGGGGGACTCCAGTAAATCCTGGGCTGTCCTAAAGGTTCACATCCATTCCTACAGGAGTTCGATGTGATCTGGACTGAGTTGGAAACCTTAGAAAGGGCTGGTGTTCTCCAGGGACTGCTCCACAATTCAGTTGGAGGCAGAAAGGAACACATTAGTCTGTTGAGAGATTTTTTTTTTAACACAACCTGACCTCTGACACAATAGCATCAGGTTGGTAAATAATACAGTCATTTGGGGATTCTGTCATCTTCTTGCAAATCAGATAATTAGATCACGGTTTTGAGAGCTTTCAGATTCAATTTGCCTGGGCTGGTGCCAAAATATTTAGTTATCTTTTCCCATTTAGCTTATTTTTTTCTGTTATGTAGCTGTGAATATGATACAAAATTGGTTGCTTATCAAAATGTTGTAAGTACAGTATGTGGATGAGTGATCATCAAATTTCTTGGGAGTCCATACTTCTGTGGCTGTTAAGTGTCCCTCATTAACCGGATAAAGACCAGAATCAAGGCAGTGCTCAACAGAAGCTGATTTGCTCTATTTTTTTTTTTTTACTACATTAGGAATATGAGGGCTGACCCCCCCAAAAAACAGAATTATCTTCTGCAGGGCGGGCCCCTTGTAGTACAGCTTCCCCTGCTAGGTGAGTGTTCTAGGAACCCATCTGTATGAGTGCACCAGCTGGTGGTGGTGTGAGAAGCTGTGTTCAGCTTCAGTGAATTTGTTTTGAAGACTCAACGCATTTGCCCATTTCATAATGGGTGATTTACAAGCAACCCTGCCCACACCACGCTGAGTGTTCAGCAGTGTTTGACCTAAAATGGCATGACCCCCCTGCCCTAACCTCCCTATTCACCTGATCTCACCCCAAGAGACTTTTTTGTTTCCCCGAATGAAAAAGTCCTCAAAGGGAAATGTTTTGCTGATGTGGAAGAGGTGAAACAGAAAACGGCAGAAGCACTAAAAGGCATCAAAATCAGCAAGTTCAAACACTCGTTTTGAGCAGTGGAAAAATGTCTGTATAGGTGTATTGCGTCACTTGGAAAGTGCTTTGCAGGTGACTGAAGTTTGAACATGTAAGAGTAAATGCACAATTTTTTTATAAATAAATTCTGGGGTTTTTTTGGGTGCCCCCTCATATACGACAGTGGAAAAATAGAAAGAACAGAATTAGAAAAAATCTCCACTGCAGGACAGAGCATATGTGAAAACCTCCCGCATGCATTCATCGATCACTCGTTTATCAAGTGCCAGTTCCTGGCCTGGCTCTGAGGTGAGCTCTCCCAACCCTCAGGCACCCACAGTGGGTACTTGATGAGAAAGAATCGGAGGACACTGGGAGCTCTGCAGTCACTGTTGTGACCAGAGGCTGAGGTTTCCTGGAGGAGCTGTGATCAGCCTTGTGGAAAGGGTGGGCCTGTGCAGCAAAGGGTGGGGCGGGTGGGGCGTGGGACTGAGTATTTTATCACTGCTTTTGTTTCCAATTGTCACTGCACAGTGACTATGAGAAGCAGATTGACTTTCAGTGAGCTTTATTACTTTCAAAAACCCTTTACAGAGATGCCCCAGGACACATTGCTGTCAGTGCTCCCTCCTGGTACCCAGCAGCCCTGTGGGCATCACCCTGGAGATGCACAACCTCCTGGGAAAGGGGTTCATAAGAAGATTGAGAAACAGGGAAAACAGATGATCTCCTCATCTTATTTTTCACAATGTTTTTATCATATTTCCTCTTATAGACATTCTTTTTAGCAGTTCCCAGTTCTTGTCAGCCAGTAGTGGGAGAAGGAAGGTACACATGATAATTTCATGTCTCTAGTAAGGGTGTAAAACTAAAACATGTGAAGGAGTGTTCCTGCTTCCCGCCTCTGTGTTTGATAGTGGCAGTGTAGGATCTTGGGTTGGTTTTTCAACTTTTTAAAATTTGAAAAGTAGAAAATTTTCAGAGAATGAATTTCTCTTTTAAATAACACATAGAATGTTTAGGTCCTTAAAATATTTCAAGTATAAAGTGGTCAGGTTTCTCTGCCTCTCCCTTTGTTACTAGAGCCCTGTCATACCCATGAAAGGGCTCTGAGTTTTTTGGTAGGAACCCAAGAGGGTTCCTCGAGTGTGGCCAACACCTTCCCCGTGATGGTACCACAGCGGGAGGTCCCTGAGGAGACCACAAGGGGAAGGAGTGGCAGGACAGCTGTCCAACAGCCTCCTGGTGCCGGGCACCTCATATCTAACGTTATACTGAACCATTAATCACTTCCCTGTCAGAGATTCTTAGCGCCTTTTGTGGGCGAGGAAACTGAGGCCCAGGGAGATGAACTAATTTGCCAATATCACACAGCTGGTAAGTTGGGGATCTGGAGTGTGAACCCAGGTTTGCCTAAATGCAGAGGGCATGTTCATTCCCATTATAGCTCTGTCTTCTAAAAACATTTCTTTGTTTTTCTTGTATGAAGCCTTGAGTGGTGTTACATGTTTTCTTACATCTTAGGACGTCTCTTGTAACCTTTTATGATATCACATGTCTTATGTAATGTTTTCAGAGACTTTACATGGTAGAGAGAGTGGAGGGTCCCATGTCTTGATGGTATTCATCAAATTTAAATTAGGCATAAGGCTCTTAAGCATGGCTCTTCACACACACACACACACATACACTCAATGTAACTTAGGAAGACAGATTTTTCTGCCCTTCCTGTGTTATTTTGGTTGCTGAGAGGCGGGTTCTCTCCGCCGTGTTTTGGAGTGGGAAGGTCCTTTCCATGCCACTAGCCCACGGTGACCTGTATGTGTCACCAGCGAACAGCAGCTTGGATTTGGATTTGCGGCACCAGTTCAGGTAAAGTCATGTGAGCGTGTGTGCGTGTGTGCGTGCTGACACTTAGAAGGTGGCCCCAGACACCTCACCTTGCCCTTCAGGCAGTCTGTCATGTTCATTACTCATAAGACACCCTTCACATGGCTGATTTATGCTAAAAGTATCCTAATGTTTCTGACAGATCATGTGTGACGTGAATATAATGCACATTTCTTCGAGCAGCTCATCCAAGTGGCTTATTTCCCGATACTGCTGATGGGGCTATATCTCTTGGTGTCGCAGCCATTGAGATTCTGATGGTAACATATTGTTTGTGGGTCACTAGTTTTGTCTAAAACAATAGGTTGGAACAGAGTAGCAAAGGTTAATTAAGTTTGTCCATCAAAATGGCACAGATATGGATGCCTGTTACTTCCGGTCCTAAAATCAAAGTTCCTGAATGTGTGACTACAGGCATCTATTCTTCTTACTTTCAGACTGCCCTCTCTAAAATTCTTATTTTATTTCAAAGCAGTGAAAACATGAGGAGTCTTTAAAAGACAAAGGCAGGTCTTTATAACAGAGAGCAGATATCCTAATTTAAAGTTGGACAAGTGGCTTGGTTTAGTAGAGAGAAGCTTCTGGGGTCCAGTCGCTTTGAATTCTGCCTTGTCTGTAGAACGAAGTGATTTTACATCCGAGAAGTTTCTGTGTTAATGGTGGTTGCATTGTGATGACTCCATGAGATGACAGTCCTCCATAGTCTCTCTCAATAAATGCTTATTTCTTCCTCTGAAATTTCCTTAGTCCTGTAGACAATAGTCATTTTCTCAGCAAAGTTATGTTAAGAAAGTCCTCATTACAAGCCCCCTCTGCCGATCTTAAAAGGTATTCTGTAATGCTTTCAGAAATTTGACATACTAGAGATATTGGAGAGTTATCCCATGTGTTGATAATTACTAACCAAATATTTAAAATACCATTTTTGTCATTCCTTTTCCCACCAGCTCATTTACTGAAGTGCCCTTTCCTATTGGCTTTCACATAAACGATGCTTGCATTTCCGCCTGGCTCGGAATGTATGACTTTAGTTGGGTTTGTGTCTTAGATTTGTGAATCAGACAGGTGAGTTTCTGACTGAGGCACTAGATTTGTGATAATGAGGAAGGTGTCCCAGCCAGAAGCTGTCCCTGAACAGACCGCCCTTCTGTCTTTTGTGAATGCATCAAAACCCTCCCAGGTTCCAGGAAAAGGAACCATCATCTTTTTCTTTTTAACCCATCTTTAACATTTGGCTTTTTCTAAAGGCCCTTCCTCCATTTACCTAATTTATACGCATCAGTGTCTTTCAAGCTGAGACCCACAGTAAGAAATGTTGTATTATTGTGATACAGCATCTATTTATACATAAATGTAAACACAAAAGGAAGTTTTATAAAAACAGCTCTTACCCACACTGTGTGCAGTGAATTCTCATATTTCTGTTGTTTCTTTCCATTCATTGACATAGTTTTTTTCCTTAATTCTGATTACAACCCTCTGAATTATTTTTGGGTCCACGCATTTTGGACACTGCCACAGGGGGAGTAAACTTTATTCTATCAGTACTGCTAATAAAGGTGATGGAAACCAACAGATGGGCCACACAAGTTAAAAATTTGGGGCTTTAAAAGTGTTTTTTAAATGAGAACAAACAGAATGGGCCACTAATAAGTACAAGTATAACCCCGGCAGCATGTGGGGTCTCCGTCCCTTAGAGCTCCTACAGCAGTAATGGGAGTCCCCATTCACTGCCCACCCGAAGTTCCATGGTCCAGTGGTCATTTTTAGTTCTGTCCTTCTTTTTTTTGTGGTACACCTTATGGCTCTTTTGAGGTTTTTAAAATCTACCCCAGTGTTAATCCAAGCCTGGAGGTGAGCTCCTTTCCTTCCATTCTTTTTGAAAAGACTACCCACACAAGTGTTGTTTCACTTCTCCAGTGTCAGATGTTCTGACGCTTTGGGAGACATGAAGTTTACAACTGACAGCACCTTAGATGTGTCATTCCTTAGACGATTTGTCCCTTCTGCCATATGGCATGAGCGTTCTGTTTCTCCAGTTATCTCCGCCCCTCCCATCCTCCAGCCTTCTTTCCGAGGAGGAAGAGCATCCTTTTGCATCATTTCTGGAAAAACAGCTGTTATGTTCTCCAGCTCAGCACCTTACTCCTTTGCTCCTTGATAGTGTACACACAGGCTTTGCACAAATCCCCTGGTGGGGCAGAATCCTCACAAGGCCAGTCTCCTTCTGTCTCCTTTTCTCTTTCTCCCTCTAGGGAGGAGAGTGGAAAACATTTCATAAAATGAACAAGATGAGTGCAGTCGAGGAAGTGAATGAAGTTAGGAGAAAGAAAACTAAACCCAGAGGACCAGAGGGACAGGGAAGAAGGGAGGGACAGATTCTGGCTGCAGGGAGTCTGCTTGTGTCACATGACTAAGCAATTGCCCTGTTACTCTTTGAGTAATCTCTGAAATGTGCACATGATAGCAATCATTTTAGCCTGTATATTAAAAATAATTCTTTCCAGCTGTGATACATGGACTTTTAGAGGATGAATGAGGTGCACATTTCAGGATGTGAATGGGCACTTGCTTTTCAGGTTAAGAACCTGCACAGGCCTTGATTGGCATGGCTCAGTGGACTGAGTGCCAACCTGCAAACCAAAGGGTCGCCGGTTCGACTCCCAGTCAGGGCACATGCCTGAGTTGCGGGCCAGGTCCCCAATAGGAGGTGCGTGAGAGGTAACCACACAGTGATAATTTCTCTCGCCCTCTTTCTCCCTCCCTTCCCCTCTCTAAAAATAAATACATAAAATCTTAAAAAAAAAAAAAAAAGAACGAACCTGCACAGGTACAGTCTGTGGACTAGGATAGCCCTCAGCGTCTGGTTAGGTGAGTGTGGGAACAGGCATCCCATTTGTATGGTCTGAAAGAAGCTTTTCTAAAACTAAAGGAACCCTTTAATGAGGGCAAAACTCAGCCCCAACCTTCATTCTTAGCGTGACCAGATCTAGGATTCCACAGCATGTGAAAAAGTTTCATCCCAAATGTGGCATTTGCAGCTTAAAAGACTGTAAGCCGCATGCCAAGGGAACCTTCCCACCGTTTGTCTGAATATCAGAGTTTGCGATCAGGAGTTTACCCTGTGCATCACTCTTCTCGGGAAGACTGCTCCCTTTCTCCACCAGCTCTGATTCTGCGCAGCCGCAGCCGAGCCGCGCTTACAAAACAACTGGGCGGCAATTTGGTCTTCAGGGATCTCTCAGCCACACCTGGGCTGAGCGTTCAGTTCAATGTAAGACCAGACTCTCTTCCCATCCAAGTGCTTTAAAAGACAACCAATGAATAGTATTTAGGAGTTTTTAAAAAAAAGAAAGTGAGGTCTAACATTTATGTTTTGTTGGGATTTTATTGTTACTCTAAAAAAGGGAGACTAAGGTACATAAAATGAAAGCAATGGTTCAGATTTATTGTGCTGTATGCTCCCAACAGTTTAATAAAATAAAATCCAAAGCTCTTAAGTTCCCCTTCAGGGTCAATAGTTACACCATGCGTGTTCCCAGCCAGCCCAGCTCCTGTCCACAGGTCGTACGTACTCTGCTGCAGACCTGGGATGGGCAATAAGATTATAAAACAAGCCTCTTGCTTGCAAGCTACCACATGTTAATAATAGTAGTAGTTATAATTCACTGGAATTCTGGATTTTGGGGTTTTCCTTTGTTTACTTTAAAGGAATTTAAAAAAATCTAAAGAACAGTAAGGCGGGACTGCATAAAAGGGAAAAAATTACATCCTTTTAGAAGTGAACAGTGCCTTAACTTGTGGGCACCTCTGTCCTTCAGTAGAACTTTGCTGTTTTAGTGGAGATGACGGGCTGAGCACAAGGGGACGATGGGGGGTAGGTCAGCTCACAGCAGGTTTCTCAGCCTCGGCACTGTTGAAGCGTTGGGCTGGGTGACTCCTTGTGCCGGGTGCGGGCCTGTGCGTTGTAGGGTGTTTGGCAGCGTCTTTGGTATCGATTCACTATGTGCCAGTAGCACCTCCTCACTCGCAGCCAGTGCGACAACCGAAAGTATCTCCGACTTTGCTAAATGTCCTCTGGGGACAAGTCACCCTTCATTGAGTTACTGCTGGCTTACAGTAAAACAACAAATTTCAGAGTTTCCTTATTTACCCATTTTGTCTAATCCTAAAGCAGCAGGACCATAATTTTTTTTCTTTTAGGTTTGGAGCAAGGAGTGATTGAGTTTTAAATCACATTTGGCCATACCTTTTTCTGGACTTACCACAATCCAGTTTTAATTTCATGTTTCAGAGGTTTACACATGTACTTAGAAATACATAGAATCATACTTCTTTCTCATGCCCATGTTGTCATGTGAGTGGTTATTTGTACGTTATTCTTCCCATTGGAAGTAGCTGAAGTGATTGATGGTCTCAGTAAGTTCACATTTTGACAATCTCTGATGGAATCTGACCCTTTGTATCTTTTTCTTCTTTTGCTGAAAGTTTTTTATAGCCCAGTGATTTGGGGGATTCATTGGGGAAATTGAATGTTTGAGTTCAAATAACTCAATTCCTATTTCCAAATAATACTTGTTATCTGATGCTTTCTAAGAAACAAAAGGTATTAAGGGGGAAAGTAACCATGCATGGATTTGAAATTGAGTTTATTTTCCCGTAAGCTTTAGTTAAAGGAGAAGAAAAAACTCCAGTTTATCTGAGTCTCTATTGGCAGCAGTGGGCCAGTCTGTTTATCAGAGTTAACGTTTTGTATTTTTTAGTTACGTTACTACTGGGGATGTTGGGATTTCATACTTCTTGGGATATGGGAAATATATAGGTAACACTAGTTATAGGTGATTTTAACTGTTCAATTAGAATTACCTGCAGAGTTCCGAAATAACCCAGGCCCAGGAGGAGTCCCAGACCAGTGCAGTTGAATGCTCTAGCGATGCAGCCCAGGCCTCAGTGTTGGCCTCTGCTCCCCTTATTCCCGTGGGGATGAAGGTTGAGGACCAGGGCATTTTCGTAAATGAAGTTGTGTAACATAGCCACCCCCATTCACTTACTGATTGTCTAGAGACCCTGTGGCTTGTAAAACCTAATACATTTACTGTTTACCAAAATATTTGGCCACCCTGTCTCTAGACTCAGTGACTATTTTTCAAATATTTTGACAAGAGGCTTTCTACAAAACTGATAGTAAAAGGAAAGAATCCAGCATTTTGCAGAGTCTGTAGGCTCAAATCCTTCCAATTTTATTGCACCTGGGGAAAATTGAAAAGCATTTTTTTAAAGAACTGACTGGAAGATCTTGTCACACCAGAGGGAGATGCAACCTACTCAGCCCCCAGACAGGGAGGCACCATTATTTATGTTAGGGCACTTTGTGATTAACAGTTGGCACTTGTCTTCTAATTAATGTTCATTGCTTAGACTGTGTGATTACTTGCTTCACAGGCTGGCACTCAATCCACTGAGCCACACCAGCCAAGGCAACACAATGAGGTTTTTGAGCCAATGGAATCAGCCTCTCCTGGGAGTGAGTTAGGCTCTGAGGCCCCACCCCAGACTTACTGAATCGGAGTCTACTTTTTCACTGGCCCCCCAGGCTGTTTTTATATGTCAAGAGAGCACTGGGAAGCACTGGTCTAACTGATCATTGGGTCAGTGCAGGAAACACCGTTTTCGTTTGTCATCACTTTCCTTCTTCATCAGCTCCCAGCTCCTTAATGGCTCTTCTGACTGGGCTCACACATTAAGAACAGCCAGGCTTCCCCCTTTGGCTATTTCCAAGCTTTGCTTGCATGCCCACTTCCTTAGTAAAGATTTATATGATGGTAGAAAATGAAAATTGGATGATTGAGCTGGAAGAGATACCATTTTATACGTTTCAGCAAAAGAAACTAGAAAGGATAAAAGGAACTTGTCAGATAAACTTCACTTAAAAGGTAATAAAGTGGAATATCGCCGCCTTTGCTTCTACAAGAGGAAATAATCCACTCATCAAGCATACATTTGTGCCAGGGAGCAGCGGGGAGGGGCCAGAATTAACGCATGGAAAGGCCAGGACTTAGGCCTGCCCACCCAGCAGTGCTGTAACGTCAAAGTGCACCTCAGCCTGTGTTGCTTGAGGAATTGTCCAAATTTGGGGTGTCCATAGAAGATCTTGAGGAAGCCCCGTACTTAATTTTATCCTGTCAGGGTTTGTCAGGTTAGTGCTTTTTTTTAATCAAGTAGCTTTCTAGAGACTTTATTGAAGAACATGATTTCAAAATCGTTCCTTAATTCTTGAACAGAATTGGTTTATTCTGAACATTCCCTTAGATTGACTTCTTTTTTGATAAAATTAATAGCATTTACATTTAGTATTTTAAAGCAGTATAAATAATTGAAGTCTAGGTGTTCTTGCTGTGAAGATATGATGGTGCATTAATGTTTAGTGTCGGCACCAGGGTGTGTGCAGGAAACAGAACAGTTCTAGGTGTTCATAGAAGTGGCCGGGAGGAACCAGGAAGGTGGAAGGGAGGCACTCCTCTAGCCCGTAGGTCCTGTCTCCGTAGCTTTGAACGAGAGGCCAAGAAGGTATGTGCACTGCTCCTTACATAGAAGCTGTCCCACGGTCCCAGAGGCAAGGCTGGGTTGCCAGAAAAGAATGCACGAATGCCAAGTGTCAGCTGCTGTCTGCTGCTGGAGGGACAGCATGTGGTCCCTTCTGCCTCCCCTTCTGTCTCTCGCAGCTCACTCCATGTCTTTTAGCAGAGTCCTAATCACCTCCAGAACCCTGGTGACAGGAGAGCCTGCGAAACAGATAGCAAACTTCTGTTCCTCGTTACAGGGAAAAGCATAGAAGGCTGGGGGTGGGGCAGGGCGAGGCTGGCATGGATGCTGAGTGACGGTATCCAGCACAGCATCATGCTCGTGACAACAGCTTACCTCCACACTGCTGTCATGCTGTGTTTTCAAAAATGCTCTCGTTATGAACACGGAGAGTTCACTAAGGGAAGGTGCCAGTTTTACGTGTGAGGGAACCTGAGGGGGTTCCATGACTGGCTGCCGGTCAAACAAGCCGTCCAGCACCACAGCAGGCTCCTAAAGCATGCTCTCCTGTCTTTCCTGCCTTATTCTCTTTATTCCTTGTTATTTGGGCATCATATGATGAGATGGAATTTTAGGGTGCGTTAGCAGGGACCCCAGGTAGAAAAGGCACCTCAGAATGCATAGTTCTAGTGTTTTCAGGGTCAGTATACTGGAGGGCATGTTCATAGTTGAGGGTACTTCCAACTTAGTAGGCTGTTCCCTTAATTTAAAGAATTAGGCAATTTTTGAAATGATGATAAAATGGAACTTTAGTCTCAATATATTTTTTCTTTTTTCTTAAGCAGATGAAAACCTCGGACAACCGCCATGCCGTGAGTTCTCAGTACAGGATGCATTCTTACTACCCACCGCCCTCCTACCTGGGCCAGAGCGTGCCCCAGATCTTCACTTTTGAGGACGGCCCTGCTTACTCGGAAGCCAAAGCGAGTGGTACGTGTCTGGTTACAGGGCTGGACTTGGGGGTGGGGGAGGAAGAGGGGTGTCTAGACTGGGCCTCTGGCTCGTCAGTTAGGAGCTGCCGCAAAGGTCTTTGCTCTGTGACTCTCATATCGTACCTTTAATTTTTTTTGTTATGGAATGACTTTGCTTTGCTCTATTCTTAATATTCTATTTATCTTTTCTGTGTACGTGGAGTGACAAGAGTAAGATAAGATACTGTCCTCAGAAGCTAAAAAGGTGTTTTCTGAGGATCAATATGAAATACAGAGGCACTTTAAATGTGAGTCCAAGTCCTGATATTTTTGAAGTGAATTTCCATATATTGAATACTCATTTTCCAAAACTTGTCCATTTTAAAGTTGAAAGTGTATTTATCTTTGGGGGGAAGAAATAAAATAACATAATAAAACATTTTTGAACACAATAGATCTCAGAGTTTATGCAGTAGCAATGCAAATAACTTTGATAAAATGGCTTTAGAGTAAAAAATGACTGTTTAATGAACCAAAGCACTTTGAAATACACAATTGCTCAACTTCAATTTTAACCTTCTCCCCAACATTTACACTGCGGTGATAGATGTCTTTTATGGCTGCTGTGTTTCCAGGACCTGGTTTCAAGTTCCTTATATTCAAGCATTATCTTTTGATCCAGGGAAGTGAGAAGCATACACAGTTGAGGCCATAAGCGGAAATCAGGGCAATAGTGAATGACTTGGTAGAGAAACTACTAGAACTTAGCTTGGACTAAATAAAAGAAGTTTGCTTGTTCAGTAACTAGACTCTCTATAGAGAACTTACTTCTTTGTAAAGCAAGTGCTTAGAGGACGAGAATCAGAACCATACTTTAATTTACAAATTTAGAACAATGAAGTCTAAGAAAGCTGGGCAAGTTACACTTTATTTATCATATTAAAATAAAATAAAGGGTTCCATTAACATAGAATGTACAGGTTGAGGGAAGTGATCAGTGTGAACTGAAGAGAGACTTAAGTCCGCATTGTTGACTGTACTGTGACTTATCAATAACCATATTTTGTTGGAGTGGACAAACACAGCTCTATCATAAATATTCATACTGTGTAACGTGTGCCAGTGTGGTCTTTCTTTCATACTTCCTTTGTTATATATACTTATCTGGATTGTAAGCTCCTTAAGGATAGAGAACGCATCTCACATACCTTTTTGTCTACTGTGATGCCTTTTATTTGTTGTTTATTGGGTGAGTGATGAATGAATGAACAAATGATTTAGGTACTATTTTTAAGCAAGCGTATTCTGTAAGGAAACAATCTTGAAAGGTCAGAATCCTAATTGTCTGATGGAGCCAGTGAGCAACTTAAGGATGAAGCCTGTAAAGAAACATTCATTCATTCAGAAAATTAGCAATGAAACCTATTTTCAGGAAGAAAGTGCCTGCCCGTCTTTCTCCAGGAATAATGGAATGTTTTTTAGAAGCCCTGGCATTCTTGAGACAAAGGTGTAAATTCAGAGGAAGGCAGTAAGACAAAAAGGTGAGAGGAAATTCATTAGCGCAGAGAAGCATGAACTTAGAGAAGAGCAGTGGGCACTGGGACTTATGGCAGAGAACGAACAGACTCCGAGGAAGGAGGTTACAGTCCATGAAAGAAAAGACTGGCTACACCAGTGTTCTCAGGGGAAGGCTGAGGGAATGACACCTAGAATTTCTCAAAACTCTTCTGGCCCTATCTATGTTTATTTGAAAGTGTGGCTTAACTTTCCCGTACCCCTTTAACTCACTAGCTTCAGACATGAGGGAGTTGGCTAGGCAGAATTGCAGTGAAATCTCAGTAAGATCTATTTTGGAATTGTCATGGAGAGAGGATGAATTAATAGAAAACCCAAGTCTCAGCTAATTTTTAAAAGAAATATGGCTTTCTGACTTCCAAATATATGGTGTCGCGGGCAGTACATTGCATGCTAATTTTATAGAGCTGGTAGGAAGGGAGAAGGAAAGAGAAAGTCATGTTTGGGCATCCACGAGGACGTCCCTGGAGTCCTCTCTTGGGGCATTGGATCCTTGCTTTTATCACCAGTATTGACACAAGTGTGGGGAGCTCTTTGGGGGCAGATAAGCCCTTAATGGGGCTGAGGCTGGTGGCAGATGCCTTGAGTGGGGATGGGGACATCAGTTATTTATTTGTGAGAGCGTGACAAAGGCTGGCTGATAACCTGTTACAGGTACCAATTCTGTCAAGTTTGAGTTGAGATCCTTTGGTTGGTTAGGTTAATAAGTAAGTTAATGATTTGTAAATAGTGTATCAATTATTCTAAGAATTTCTAAGTAATTTGAAAACCAGTATTTCCAGTAGGTTTAATATTTCCTTTAAAGTCTTAAATTTGAGTATTAATTTGTCCATTAAATCCATTTTTCTTCAGTATCTTTAAAGACAACCATAACCTCTCTTTATCATCTAAAGAAATGAGTCCAAGTTCAAGGTATTGCTAAATATTGCAACATGGAAATAGAATGTAGGAAGGAAAAGAATTGCAGGAAAAGTTCCCCTTTTGCCATGTTGCTCCTAATCAGTGTTCTCTTTGTAAAAAGGATAGGAGTTATTCCCCTTTGCATATCCTGCAGTGTAAGGAAGTAGATCACAGAGATGGCGGGGCCTGGTTAAGTAGGACTTTGTAAACCATTGCAAACACTTTGGCTTCTATTTCAAGTGAAGTGGGAAGCCACTGGGGAGTTTCCAGCAAAGAGGTGACATGTCTGCCTTGTGGTGTTTAAACATCACTCTGGCTGCTGTTTAAGAACAGACTGCAGGGATGCGATGTGGAAGCAGGGAGCAGTAAAAAGGCTA